>CM059188.1:89963541-90075883 GCA_030323885.1 Branchipolynoe longqiensis | reverse complement strand
CTCTACCTCCTGCAGCATGCTCGATAAACACTCACAATCAAGGTGTAAAAATATACGGATTCTCGGTTCGGATTTATAGATTGGCAGAGAGCATTACTATTCTCGGGTGACGGAGTGAGGACCAAGGTTATGTAACAAAGATGCAATGGGTGCCCCACTCGCCGTGTGACATAAGAGACCATGTGGAAAATATGATAACACATTGTGTTTGAGATTATGATGTGATCTTCATATTTAAGAGACAGTTAATGTTTAGGGAAATGTTCCCTCCATGCACCAGAAAGAATGCAAGTGGAGGGGAAGGACATTTTTAATATAGGTTTATTGATTGATTGATTGGTGGTTGCTTTACGCCGTGTCGGCAGCATAGGCTATGTCTATGGCGAGAAATGTTAGTTTTTTGTTCAAACCATCGCTTTTACATGTAAAAGCAGACAATCAAGTATGTGCTAATAGACACTCATTAAATTAGAAAGCTCACAATCATATATTTGTGGTCAAGGGAAACAAATTTCCATAGAAAAAGAAAAGTTTTATTAATAATTGATAGAATCTATTTAGTAAACTATATGAGGTGGTACAGTCCAGCTGCCCTCAAAAAGGCTAAAATGTTTTCCTGTTTTACCTTAGTAAAAAGGTCATGCATACTGTCTGCAGTGTAGAACTGTTGGCGCAGGGCCAACAAATCAACGCAACTTAGTAAAATGTGTTTGAGTGTCAGTGGGGACTGACACCCAATACATTCAGGGGGAGGTTCCCCCTTGAGCAGAAAAGCATGTGTAAGCCACAAGTGGCCAATACGGCAGCGGCTAAGGACCACTTGGTCCCGCCGACCTCCCGCATGAGTCTGTGGTGGCTTTCCCACAGATGGTTCAATTTCTTTAAGTTTATTAATGTTTTCATCCCACTCATGTTGCCATTTGGATTTTATGTGGGTGGCTATTAGTGGTTTCAGATCAGAGTGAGGGATCAGACACGGTTCAAGATCACAGTTCAGGGCCTTCTTCGCAGCCCGATCAGCTCGTTCATTTCCTTGTTCGGTTTATTGTAACTGTCTGCAACTACCTGTTACTACGGGGCTGATGGGCAAGCACACCCAGCCATCCTGCACACATTATGGACACCACCTGCAGCTGGGGTTGAGTGACAGCTGGCCCCTATTAGGGCATCGCCCCCCAGGCTCTAGAGGGTGTCTGATTGGCTGGCTGTGGGAGGGCCAGTTACCTGCATTCCTTATACCGGACACATAGACCTCACACTAGGCATTCACTTCTTGAGACACACTCTTCAGAGAGACTCTTGGCTAGGCACTCTAACAGGAGACACTCTTCTTGTCCAGGAACCCAGACACTCTGTCTGAGGCTCCACTTTCTATACACAAACTAGCAGCAGCTATTCCAAAGGCACTGAGCTGTGTGCAACAACCATGGGACTCTGGTTCAATGGGCTGTAGGCACTGATTCTTCTACACACTAACAAAAGTAATGAGGCTCTGTGTGGACAGTAGGTAAGGAGTGAGGGTGATAGGTCGCTAGTAGGTGAACAGGAGTTGATGCAAATAAAGCACAACTTCTTCACTGTCAATGTTGCACGACTTGTCTTCCCTTTCTTCCTTATGAGTTTGTTGAGAGGGGCATCAGGTGGGAACTGACAGACAGTTGTCAGAACGCACCTGGGGAGAGTAAGTGGTATATGGGGCTCTGACGGCCGAGACCCAAGATATTACAAAGGGAACCACCCAGTCTGCAAATGTAACAAGTGCCTTCACCCCCACTCCGACATCACTATATATGTCGGAGTGGGGGTGAAGGCATCACACCCACCGACCAACACACACACACATATATATATATATATATATTTTACCTCGGTAAACAGCCTCAGGCTAGCCTCAGGCTAGGGAGAGGTAAGCACGTCCGGTACCAGCAATTAGCATATACAACTCACGACTGGATAACGTGTCGTTGGGTTGCTCCGGCAAAATTAGTCTACATACAAGCAAATACGCAGTAAGTATAATAAAAACTGTGGTTAGCTTAATTATGATGCATTAGAGCATCAATATGGAAAGTTTAGACTTTCGTTGGTCCAATTTGGACGAGTTATTTGGTTATAAACAACCAAGGATAGAACACTCGAGTGGGTTTCGCGAAGGAACCAAACCGGTCATTAGCGGTTATGTCAACACCCGGGTCACCGTGTGACTATGGGTAGAGATGTGGGTTTCGCCCTATCTCATGTGGAAATTCTCTCGTACTCTAATAGAGAGTAATGTTGGAGATGCTCCTGGGTTTCTTTTATAGACTCCCCTAGACAAAACTTTTTCAGGCGTTTCTCCGAGTTTCGTAGCATTTTCTCCAACTTGTTGACGTAGTAGTCACAGGTGGGAGAAGTGTGCGGAACAGAGGGATGGGCGGGCCGATACACTGGTCCCGACCCCGCGTAAGGTTTGGGCTTGACCCACAACCCACGCACAAATTTAGCTTATTACGCCTGTGTTATAACGGTATAAACACGTTCTTTAACACCAATAGATGTCCAAATGAGTTTGAAACAACCATATTGTGACATATATATATACCGGGACTGATCAAAAATGTTTGTTTCAGTTCCCGATGGCCACGAAGCGGAGTAAGCGCGGTGCAGCAGCAGCCGAGGGGCGTGTTCCGAGTGGAGTGGACGAGGAGTACGACTCCTCACCCGTGTTGTCGGCAGGGCCGTCGACACAGCCCCGGGCGCATATCCTCTCCGACCCGGACGAGGACGCAGTGCCTGATGTGCCTGCGCCTCCAGATTGGGAGGCTCGCTTTGCAAGATTGGAAAGCCACATCTTGACTGCCAAATCGCCTGTGTCTCGGAAGCGGCGTAGGCCGAGTGTCCAAGAGGATTCGTTTGAGGATTTCTTGGACACAGACTCGGCGGTGGAGCTTAAGGCTCCTCCTCCTCCTTCTCCTAAACGGAGGAAGAAGAAGAAACAGGTGATTTCTTCGGGTGATGAATTCACCAAGGAGCGGGCAGAGACTGGTTTTCGCAAAAAGCGGAAGACTAAGTCCAAAAAGAAGAAGAGGAAGAGGAAATATTCTTCTTCTGATTCGTCCACTGAGTCTACTTCTACGGAATCAGACTCAGACACCATATATGAAGGTGTCTATGCGGACATTGGCACTAAAGTGGCTAAGAAGGTGGAGAAGCCAAAGGCTAAGCGGGTTAAAACCACTACGCTTATGCGCGAGACCGTGAATGGTCATTTTCGCACGTTCAAACCGGCGGAGGTTATCTCCAAGTTAGGAGATGAGTTAACAGGCATAAAGGGTGTTCCCAACTCCATCATTAAAGAAATGGATCGGGATGTCAATATGACGGATGACCGTAAGAAGTTTGAGGATGTGTTGCACACAGTGCATAAGGCAGTGTTGGCTACCCTAACAGCTATTGTTCCTGTGGCTAATAGGATGCAGAGTGAAAATAAGTTCTCGTCTTTGGCTAAGACAATGGACAAAGGCATTGCAGTACTAGCGGCGGCAGGTAATTACCTGTCGTTTCGAAGATATGAAAATGTCTTCAAGTCAGTTTGCACAGATGCTGGCAAAGAAGTGGCTCGCTCTAAGAAGGTTACCGATAATGAGGGGAAGGAGTTTACGCTCTATCTTGCTCCAGAGCCGATTAAAGGGAAACCTTTAGATAATACCAAGATGTTTGGCGGTCAACTACAATACCTCTATAAAGAGGTAGAGACTGCAGCCAAGAGTGGCAAAAACATGGATGGCAAGAAGAAACAGGAAGTTCCTCGTTTCAAAAAGTCACGAGGGGATTTTCGTCCACGACGGTTCACCAGAGGAACCAGACCGAGTTCAAACTTCGGTCAAGGGTTTCGGGGCCGGGGCGCTCGCCCAGGCTGGACCGACAACACCGCACGGCCAATAGGCCGAGGGTTCAACTCGTCGAGACCTTTCCCCAGGGGCGGGTCCAAGTAGAGGTCCAAACACAAACTTTACAAGTCCCTGCAGCCTCTAAAAACACACAAACTGTAAGCAACTTTGTGGCTGGTAATATTAGTAATCATATTTCTGAGTGGCACAAAATTACTAGTGACCAAGAAATTATAGAAATAGTTAGGGGTGTTCAAATTCCCTTTACACAAATTCCTGTACAAAGTATAATACCTTTTCCATATAACATTCAACCAGTTGAACGAGACGCACTAACTAAACAGGTACATAAATTCTTTGAGAAAGGAATTATACAAAAAGTGACACACTGTTCAGGACAGTTTATTTCAAACATTTTCTCGAGACCGAAGCCTAATGGTGATGTTCGAATGATCCTGGATTTAACAATCCTTAATAAAAGGGTGGAATATCGACATTTTAAAATGTTCTCTCTAGATACGGCACGAGATCTGATTACACCAGATGCGTGGATGGCTAGTGTTGATTTACAGGATGCATATTATACGCTTCCCATAATGGAACAATACCGAAAATTTCTTCGATTTATTTGGGATAACCAACTCTATGAGTTTACCTGCATGCCGAATGGCTTAGCTTGTGCGCCACGTTTATTTACTAAATTGCTTAAACCTGTTTTCTCGGTAATGGCGAGGAAGGGTCACATAATGTTTCCATACATAGATGATTCTTTTATTATAGCATCAACACAAATTGGTTGTGTGAATGCAGTTTTGGATTTATGTGCATTACTCACTAAATTGGGGTTTTATGTACATCAACAAAAGTCAGTGTTTAAACCAACAAAACAACTCAAATGTTTAGGGTTTATTCTGGATACACAGTCCCTTACAGTGTCGATAACAGAACAAAAACTAATTAAGTTTATGACTACAGCGACTCAGCTTATTAAGTTATCAAAGCCAAAAATTAGACAGGTTGCTGTTCTTATTGGCATAATGACCTCATATGCACCTGCTGTGTTATATGGGAAGGCCCATATTAAGTCGCTAGAAATAGATAAAAATTTAGCGTTAACACGAACTAAAGGCAATTTTGAGCGAAAGATGTTTATTTCGCAAGAAGGGTTACAGGATATTGGATGGTGGATGCAACATATAGCAAGTTCACCAAATCCAATCCGCATGGCGGAACCTAATACAGTAATTACTACTGATGCTTCGTTAGAAGGTTGGGGAGCTCATCGAGATGGGGTCACAACAGGAGGTAGATGGCTTGATGATGAAAAATCAGACTATATTAATGCACTAGAATTGCGTGCTATTTATCTGGGCTTACGTAGTTTAGTAAAGATAAATAAATCACAGGTTAGAATACTAACTGATAATACTACTGCCATGGCATATATTCGTAACATGGGTGGAACCAAATCAAAGTCTTGCAATCAGTTATCTAAACTGATTTGGAACTGGGCACAGGCTCAACAAGTCTGGCTGACTGTAGCGCATATTCCAGGGTCACAAAATACACTTGCAGATTATAAAAGTAGAAATTTCCATGACCATTTAGAGTGGTCTCTCTCTACACATTTGTTTAACTTCGTTTGTGAAAAATGGGGTACACCTGAAGTTGACTTATTTGCATCACGAAATAATAACAAGTTACCCTGTTATGTTTCTTGGCATCCTGAACCGGATGCTTGGAAAGTAGATGCGTTTGCTATTACCTGGGAAAATAATTATTTTTATATTTTCCCACCATTTAGCATTATCAGCCGAGTAGTGAGAAAAATCGGCTTGGAAGGGACACATGCGATACTGGTGGTGCCCGATTGGGACACGCAACCTTGGCTGCCAGCAGTTTCACAACTGGCAAAAGATCGTATACGATTCCCAAGAAAACTCGGGAATCTGACGCACCACGGACCGCTAGTGGTTCACGGCGACGTGTCAACGACGCCCCTATTGGCATTCCTTTTCTAAGGAAGCAGCTACAGCAATTTGGATTGGACAGAATTACTGAGGATAGGATAGTATCGGATGCCTGGAGGCCAGGAACTGTCAAAATGTATACAACCTATTTAAAGAAATGGGGTGTACATTGTTTGTTAATGAAAGTTAAGCCAACAAATCCAAAGATTTCACAAGTAGCTCGGTTTCTTCGTTCTCTAGAGGATGAAGGACTTTCCTTTGGATCGATTAATGCGGCGAGGTGTGCGTTATCAATTATATTACCTAGAATTGATGGCGAAACAGTTGGAAAACATCATGTTATTTGTTATTTACTTCGTTCAATTTATCAAAGGAATCCTCCAAAACCAAAGTATAGTCGGTTTTGGGATGTTTCTATAGTATTTAAGTTGTTTCAGGCTTGGCCTCACAACTCGTGGTTAGATATAAAACAGTTAGGTTTTAAGGTCGCGGTCCTGTTATTGTTAGTAACCGGACACAGAGGACAGACGATTGTTGCTTTATCCTTAACTGGATTAGAAATAGACAAGCAACAAGCTACGTTTGATTTAGAAAAATTGCTTAAATCGAACACGTTAGGTGACCCTTTATCAACGGTTCACTTAGACTGTTTTCCGAATGATCGGAAATTATGTGTTGTGTCGGCCATACGGGCTTATATATACAAGACAAAGGATTTACGTGCATCACAACAACTATTAGTGAGCTTTATAAAGCCACATAAGGCGATTTCACGAGACACACTTGCCAGATGGACAATTACGGTGTTGAAATTGGCTGGAGTGGATACGAGTAAATACTCTTCCCACTCAACTAGAGGAGCCATGGTCTCCAAGGCACGGGTGCTTGGTATTTCTGTGAAAAGAATACTAGCGCATGCAGGCTGGAAGACGGCTAAGTCGTTTGCAAAACATTATAATAAACGACTAGAAAAGCCTACCGGCGTTGCAAAGCGTCTTCTCGCCAACTAACAAGAATAGGTGAGAACAAAAATTTAGAATGTTATAATAATAAGAAAGAATGATATTAAGGATAAAAATGAATTATGTAAAGGTCTCCCTAGCCTGAGGCTAGCCTGAGGCTGTTTACCGAGGTAAAATAGTATAGTTATACGAGTCTTACCTTGGTACAGATGATGGATAACTGTTGTTTTACCGAGGTATAAGCCTCGGATAGATGTGGGCTAGGGCCCTCCCGCCACACCCTGCCACATCTATTCCGTTGGTGTACCTTTTCGGTAAAGTAATAGTATCCATTGTTTGAAAGTCATTTTTATCCTCAATAAGTAGGTTAAGATTGCTGGTACCGGACGTGCTTACCTCTCCCTAGCCCACATCTATCCGAGGCTTATACCTCGGTAAAACAACAGTTATCCATCATCTGTACCAAGGTAAGACTCGTATAACTATACTATATATATATATATATACATACATATATATATATATCCCACCAGGGGCCGCTGACGTTTGATTCAAAACAAATAACTCCTTCTATCCCCGACCGCACCGCAAACAAAGAAAAGAGGAAAAAAGTATTACAAAAAATACAATTACCCTGGAGGCTGAACCCCTTGAAGCAGACCCCCCCCCCCCTTCCTGTACTCCCCTCGTACCCTCCACCCACCGTCCCCCCGTTCACCCCGTAAGGACCCTGTGCACACAGCTGTGGTGTATTATTGATGGACTTCGCTTCGGGCCTACTCGCGAGGAAACACACCTTTTATTTTGTATTTATAAAATTCCGTTGTTGTATTGAGATCCCCCCCCCACCCCCCCCCCTGCCCTTGCCGCCCCCCCACCCCCCACCGGCATTGCCCCCCGCCATTCGCCCGCCGCCCCTGCCTGCTTTGATCAATACCGCCGTGGTGGTGCTCGGCTCTTCCGGCTGGTGGGTGTTGCATAGTCTTACAAACACCCCCCCACCCCAACTAGGTCTCCCTGTATCATTTGTGGGTAGTGTGGTGTGGTGGCATATATAGGTGATGGTGGTGGTGTGGTGGTGGTGTGGTGGTGGTGACAGTGCCAGTATAAATGATGTTGGATGGTAATGGTGGTACTACTACGGCAGTTGTAGTGGTAATGATGGTGCTTGTGTGTGGGGAGGGGGATGATAATGCTGGTCGTGGTATAATGATATGGTGGTGATGATGATGGTAGTGATAATGATGATGATAGTGGTAATGGTGGTACTACTACGGCAGTTGTAGTGGTAATGATGGTGCTTGTGTGGGGGGTGATAATGCTGGTCGTGGTATAATGATATGGTGGTGATGATGATGGTAGTGATAATGATGATGATAGTGGTAATGGTGGTAGTAATGATAGTGGTAGTGGTAATGATGGTGGTGGTAACGATGATGGCGATGGTAGTGGTGAGGGTGATGGCAGTGATGTGTTGGCTGGTGGTGGTGGTTTCCATATATGGCCAGGCCATGTGTGTATATATATATACAGTCGCCGCCACCACATGACCATATATGTGATGTAAAATGTATTATGCGAGTATAAAGATTCGCAAGGTAATATTACTTATTATTATTATTATTATTGTTATCCTCCGTAAGATACAACACTGTACCGGCTGCGCCATCTCGCCCACATTGCCTCCCCCGGATGTTGACCAGTGTCAGTCGCACCGGAGGATATATGGTGATGTTGTGGCGGCTCTAGTTGTGTGGTGGTGATGTAGTGTGGTGGTAGTGTGGTGGTGGTGTGGTGGTGGTGTGGTGGTGGCGTGGTGGTGGCGTGGTAGTGGCGTGGTAGTGGTGTGGTAGTGGTGTGGTGGTGGTATGGTAGTGGTGTAGTGGTGGTGTGGTAGTGGTGTGGCGGATGTGGTGGTGGCAGTGGCAGCGGTGTTCTGGAATTCAATTTGATATGGAATTATATCAACTCAATCCTAGTAACAAAAGCTGCGGCTATACCACAGTGACAACGACTTTATAGTGTTGCCACAGCGAGATACCATACTGTGGCTCAGTCAAATTATACCCTGATGCAGGGCACACCAGTCCTTGTTAATTTTTTTAATTTTTGTGTGTGACAAGGCCGTAACGTATAAGCCCCCTGCGAGGGCGCTTGTTTTCAATTCTGGACAGCTGTGATGTTGTTTTTGTTCTAATCCTTTGCCCAGGAGTATTTATTTACCTGTTTCAGCTCAGGCCAGTCTCTCGTGGTTTCGGGTGTTCGTAATAATCTATATTAGTTTTTTGTATTTTTTTCAGAATCTTTGTCTAGTTTGAGTATGACCCCTCAGCCTACTATGTACATCTACTTCGATGTCATGTAGGCTTGGGGGTAGGATGAGGGTTAGTAGATAGTTATGGGAATCAGACGTATGCCCTGACGTATGTGTGGAAGTGAGGTATGAGGAGGGAGTGCGGAGGTATATGTAAGTTAGGTAGGATGAGGGATGCTATATGTTGCGTTTAGAAGAAGGGTATGTGAGGTTGTGGGGGTTTGGATAATGTATGATGTGATTTTGGGATTTCGGAGGAGGGAGGAGTGAGGTTGGGGGTAGGAGAGGGAGATGGAGGTTGGGGGTAGGAGGAGGGAGGTAGGGGGTTAGGTAGGAGGAGGGAGGGAGTGAGGTTGGGGGTAGGAGGAGGGAGGAGTGAGGTTAGGGGTAGGATGAGGAGGAGGGAGGTGGGGGTAGGAGGAGGGAGGAGGGAGGTTTGGGGTAGGAGAAGGAAGGGATGGAGGTGTGGAGGTAGGGGGATGGAGGTGTGAGGTTAGGGGTAGGAGGAGGGATTGGAGGGAGGATGAGGGTAGGATGAGGGAGGAGAAAGGTGGGGTAGGAGAAGGGAGGAGTGAGGTGGGGGTTGTAGCAGAAGAGAGGTCTGAAGTTGGGGGTAGGATGGAGGCGAGGAGTGAGGTTGGGGGTAGGAGAAGGAAGGACTGGGTTGGAGGTTAGGGGGAAGAGTGGGAAGTGAGGTTGGGGGGTGAGGATGGGAGGAGGGAGGTTGTGGGTAGGAGGAGGGTGGAGTGAGGTTGGGGGTAGGAGGAGAGAGGACTGAACTTGGGGATAGGGGAGAGAGGAGTGAGGTTGCGGGTAGGAGAAGGGAGGACAGAACTTGGGGTAGGAGTAGGTAGGACTGAAGTTGGGGTAGGGTAGGAGGAGGGAGGAGTGAGGTTGGGGGTAGGAATGAGAGGAGGAGTGAGGTTAGGGATAGGATGAGGATGAGGGAGGAGTGAGGTTGGGGGTAGGATGAGGAGGAGGGAGGTTGGGGGAAGGAGGAGGGGGAGAGAGGTTGGGGTTATGAGGAGGGAGGAGTGAGGTTGGGGGAAGGAGGAGGGGGAGAGAAGTTGGGGTTAGGAGGAGGGAGGAGTGAGGTTGGGGGAAGGAGGGGGAGTGGGGTTGGCGGCAGCTCTGTCTTATTGCATACTGGGCACTTTGCCTGGGGGCCCATAATTTTAGGGACCCCCCCCCCCCTCTAAAAAAAAGGAAGATTCGATTTGAAAAATAAAAATTAAGCTTCATATTATTAAATAGCATTAATGTGAAATCGGAGCCTTCCTGTATCCGACTTGATCTGGGCGATACAATAAATTAGTCTCTGGAGGGGGGGGGGGGGCATGTGTGTGTCGGGGAGGGAGGATTTACATTGCTTTGCCTGGGGGCCTGGAAGTATCAATTTTATAAGTCATCGGTTTGACTCGACCGGGAACCGACCTCCCGATCTTCCGCATACGAAGCCCGCGCTCTACCGATTCGGCCACCACGCCCTGTGCGAGAAGGAGTGAGTATACAAGGGAAAGAGTGACACACTAATAGGGAAAGGAGTGAGAACTGACGAGTGAGGAGTGACGGAGCCGGAATGGGTGGAGGCCAGGTGAGATGACAATTACCGGCCGGCCTGCCAGAAGCCTCGGCCGTGAGTGCCTTAATTTCCGCCCGGGTAAGTAAGTCTATGATGAGATTAATGGAAGGAGACCCGGGTACCCGGCGGATGTGCTACCTACGCTGGTCATCACCTGGTCCCCCCACCTCCCCACGCGTACACCTACACCTACACACCACGCCCTTAGGAGGCTTTCTCTCACCTCTGTTCCCGATCACCCACTCACCAACCAATACCACGGCCTTTCCCCATCTCACCCACCCTCCCACTCACACACCCTCTTCTGCTTCCCCATCCTTCCCAGTCCTACCCCTCCATGCACTCACCTACACCTCCTACTCTCTCACCATCCCTCCCCGCCCATACACACCCATTCCCCCCACCCCACCCACCCCTCCTCCCCTCCCATCCACATCCATACCAAACACCACACCCCTCCCTTCCCTTCCTCCCCCCCCACCCCATCCCTGCTCACCATTCCTCCTCCATCCCCTCCCGCCTCTCCACCCCTTCCCTCCACCCTCTGCGGATGCACCTGTCGGCGCTGATAAGTTGCATGGATCCACGTTGTGGGTGTTTGTCCCCATCCCCACCCCCATCCCGCTCTCCTGATACCATATGATGAATACCTCGTGCCAGCAATCACGGCGGGTAAATGGCGGGTAGGCACGGAGAACGCCAAGTCAATGGAGTCAATGCATGGAGCCGGTACTGGCAACCACGGGGGCAGTGGCCGCTTCTGTCGTGACCCGCAGCTATCGATCAGCTATTACTGGTACTCGGCACACCGGGACGCGGGGGCCTAGTGGTTAGAGTGTCTGCCCTCTTCTCGTGTGGGGCGTTGTGAATGGGATCGATCTCCACCGGAGTTAATCCACAATATGTCATCTTTGCAGTGCAATTAATATACCAGCAGCAAAATCAAAGCAGATGTCGAAGCTGCTTTTTTTTCAATGTTATTTATTTTGTTATCCTGGATAGACTGTCTATTTGGGTGTTTTCTTATATTTATTTGTAACATTTTTAGCTGCACAGTGAGTGGGGGTTACAGTGTGCAGGGGTGGTGGCGTCACCATCGGAGCTGAGGTTGGAGAGGCTGGATCAGTATATGACTAGACCAGACTCTATCAGTATCAGTCCATGAACGGAGTGAGTGCTGGGGGAAATTAGGGATATTCTGGGGTACTATTGTCATATAATTATAATACAGCATATGTATACCTATATATATGCATATGTATCCTATGCATATATAGGTACATATATGTATATATAGGCATGTATATGTATATATAGGTATATGTATGTAAATATAGGTATATGTATGTAAATGTAGGTATATGTATGCATATATGTCATCATCATCATCATCATGCTGTTGGTCGCGATGCAACAAAGACTGCTTTCATTACTTGACTGCTGCTGTATGTGCAGTTGTACATTTCATGAAAGCTGCCTGCAAAAGTGTTGAAGTACTGCTGGCTTTTGCAAGTTACCAGCAGCACTCTCTCAGGGAGCAAATAGAGGTTTCACACTGGCAAGAACATGTCCAGACAGGCGCAAAACTATTTATCCCTGCAGTGGCTGGTCGGGAGATGTTGGGAATTCCATACATCAACCGCCCTTAATGCTGCCACAGTGACATGGTTTTCTGTTAAAGGGGCTGTCACATTAGGGTTTTTTGCGGGAGCGTACGGCGGTGTAGGCGCATTACGTCATATATGTCGGCATATGCCGCCATACACCGCCATACAGTACGCATACGCTACGCATACGCTATGCATACACAACGCATAGGCCATCATGTGCCGGCCTATGCCAGCCTATGCCATTGTACGCTGCCATACGCTTTCTCCCGTCCGTCCGTCCAAATTTGTTTGTGCATGCTAAACAAATCTCGACCTATGGGAGCGTATGGTTCATACTCTACTCATACGCTACTCATACGCTGGTGTACACTCCTCGTACGCCGGTGTATGCTACTCGTATGCTAGGGGTGTGCCGGAGTAGGTTACGCATATGCTCAACTTGCGTCACCGGTGTATCTCTAGCGTATATAGCGTATGCATAACCTACGAGTTACGTATGGGAGCGTACTCCTAGCGTATGCACAGCGTATGCACAGTGTATGCACAGCATATTCCAAGCATATGCCATAGCTCTCGACATCGATCTTGACTCATACGCTACTCATACGCTACTCATACGCTCATACGCTATGCATACGCTATGCATACGCTATGCATACGCTATGCATATGCTATGCATATGCTACGCAGATGCTATGCATATGCTACGCATATGCTATGCATAGGTTCCATATGCCAATCAAAACCATAAAAAAATGTCACAGTACGCTCTCATACGCTCCTCGTACGCTCCTCGTAGGCTCCTCATAGGTTACGCATATGCTCAAAAACACCCGATAGCTCACCAAAGGTCACGATAGGCCGGCACGCGCAGCTTTTTCCCATTTTTGACGTAGGTTTTCAATACGCTCCCGCCATACGCCGTAATGTGACAGGGCCTTTAGGGTTTGCTCCCTTAGCCTTCGGTTCTGTCAAGAACCTGTACCACAAGGCAGTGGTTTACAACTCTGCAGGGCAGGGGCGTCAAACTCCCTGAGGTATCGCAATACCTGGATACACCTGCATACACCGACACATTATCCTGACATATATGTAGAATCTATGCATATGTGTATATATAGGTATATCTATTTTATTTTTATATTATCCTTTTCCCAGTAGCAATTTCACACAGCGAGTGGTTAATCTGACTGACACCCATTTAATTGAAGTCATAATGGCTGGTGCTATTATTGCGAATTAGTGCGCTGGACAAGGCTTTTATCGACCAGATGGAAACGACGCATCCGCGGTGACGTTGTTTTATATGGCAGTGACCCCACCCCCAACCCCAACCCCCACCCCCACACACTGCAATCCACCACTCCCTGTGGTGGGAAGGGTGGGTGGTTGGGGCGGCGGCGGTGGTGGGTGTGGTGGTGGTGGCAGGAGGGGTGCTACCATACCCACTCCAGGGAAGGGACAATGGTGGTGGTTGTAGGGGTTGGTGATGGTTGGTTGGTTGTTGGAGTTTTACGTCCTTGCAACATCTAAGGTCATATAAGGACGGGTACTGACTTGTGACAGTGCGCACTGGTGGCGAATTTATAGTGTTGGCCCACTCGAAGATCACGCTGCTAGCACCATGACCTGATACCCCACTCAGTCACATTATCCTGACACTGAGCTAACCGGTCCTGGCCCTATCCTATTTACACCGACCATCACGCTGGGTACCGACTTGTGACAGTGCGCACTCATGGTGACTTTATAGTGCTGGCCCACTCGGAGACCAGGCAACTAGTACCATGACACGATATCCTACTCAGTTACATTATCCTGACACTGAGCCAACCACTCCTTGCCCTATCCTAATAATTCCGAGCACCTGGCTAGGAAGCGACAAGTATCAATTTTTAAGTCATTGGTTTGACTCGACCAGGGTTCGAACCCACGATCTAACAAAACGGGAGACGGATGCTCAACTCATTCGGCCAAAGGTCTGGTCGGTGATGGAGGGTGGTGGTGTGGTGCTTAATTTCCAACCTCCACTTCCCACTGCCAGCACTTCCCCTCCCTGGGGTGGTAGTGGCAGTGTCGGTGTGCGCCGTTGGGGGCGCTGGAGGCGGTTAACTGCCTGCGGCCTGCAGCCGGCCTAATGCCCGGGTTGCGTGCCGGCCACGGACCGAGGTGCTCGCCGGGAGAATGCCGGCCAGCACGCTCCCACGTGCAGCGCGTTGGTTGCGTGGCTGCGCGAGAATTGGCGAGAAGTGTGCTTGTTTTTTACACATGGTGGTGCATGGTGGTGCATGGTGACATATTATGCCACTTGCATGGCAACACTTGCACAGTGGTATTCGGTGGTGCATGGTGGCACATGTGCCAGCGCATGATACATGCACGACCATATGCCATTATAATGCACCACCATAAGCCATTATACATGCACCACATAAGCCATTATATATGCACCACCATAAGCCATTATACATGCACCACCATATGCCATTATACATGCACCACCATAAGCCATTATACATGCACCACCATAAGCCATTATAAATGCACCACCATAAGCCATTATACATGCACTACCGTACACCATGATACATGCACCACCATATGCCATTATACATACACCACCATAAACCATTATACATGCACCACCATAAGCCATTATACATGCACCACTGTAAGCCATTATACATACACCACCATACGCCACTATACATGCACCGCCATATGCCATTATATATGCACCACCATATGCCATTATACATGCACCACCATATGCCATTATACATGTTCTGCTGTATGCCATTATACATGCACCACTACATGGCATTATGCATGTAGGCCTGTCACTATATGTCATTACACATGCGCTGCAATAAACCATTACACATGCACTGCTGTACACCATTACGCATGTATCACCATATGCCCATATAGATGCACCACTATATGTGCTGTCATATGTAATTGTGTATGCGCCACCATGCGCCACTATATGCCGCAATGCATGTATTACACACGTCATTATGCCATATACGATTACATATGCCCTGTCATATGTAATCGTGTATGTGCCACCATATGCTCCTATGCATGTGTTGGCATACATCATTATGCCATATACGATTACATATGCACTGTCATATGTAATCGTGTATGTGCCACTATATGCTCCTATCCATGTGTTGGCACACGTCATTATGCCATATACGATGACATATGCGCTGTCATATGTAATCGTGTATGTGCCACCATATGCCGCTATGCATGTGTTACCATACGTCATTATGCCATATAGGATTACATATGCGCTGTCATATGTAATCATGTAAACCCTGAGTATCACCATGCACAACCATGTGCCAGCATGTATGTGCTGCCATACGTCGTTATACCATACAACATATGCGCTGTCATATTTAATTGTGTATGTGCCACCATGCACCACTGTATGCCGCTATGCAGGTGTTTCCATACATCATTATGCCATACACAATTACATATGCGCTGTTTTATGCAATTGTGTATGCGCCACCATGCACCACTGTATGCCGCAATGCATGTGTTTCCATACATCACTATGCCATACAAGATTACAAATGGCATACGGTGGTTCATGTATAATGGCATATGCATGTGCATGTATAATGGCATATGACAGTCACATTATCCTGATAGTGAGCAAACCAGTCCTGCCCTTATCCTAGTAATGCCATGCACCAGGCTCAGTAGTGACAAGTATACATTTGGTATGTCATTGGTTTAACTCAGTCGGGGTTTGAACCCACCGGTAGTCAGCCAGTGTTCTTACTGATTCGGCCATCCAAGTACAGATGTTATGCACGAACAGACATGTAAAGCCAGAGCTTTAATAGTCTGATAAATGCTCGTATCTCCAGCAAAGCTTTTTATTGCGGGAGTTCTCTATACACATATACTAGATACACCCAGTGGTATGCCGGGAAAGTAACAGCGCTACCAGAGTGCTGACAGTGTCAAGCGATGTTATTTATATTGAGAACTGACAACTTCTTTGCACATCGATTTATTCATAAAATATTAATGACAACAATTTAAAATTAATTTAGCCGGAACTGTTGCAAGAACAGAGAAATAATGACTAATCGATCAAAATCGCTAAAATAATAATAATAATAATAATAATAATGATAAGTTGAGCGAAATAATATGAGCTTTGGTGAATTTGAATTTTCCAAGCATGTTCCAGGCATGTGTATTTGGTTAATAAATGGAGAATCCACACATGACAGTGCTATCGAGCATTTCCCAGAATGCACCTGGTGTATTGATAGTTCATGCAATACAACCGATTACAAGATCTATCAGCGGTTCTCAATATACAGTGCAACCCCGTTAAACCAAGCTCGGTTAAACCAAACGATCGGTTAATCCAATCTGTTTTCGGCGACCCGGCAAAATACTACCATTTATCATATAAAAAGGTTGGTTAAACCAAAGTCGGTTTTCAAATTATCGGTTAATCCAAACAAAATTGTCGAACCTCAGGCCACTTCCGGTACAGTTAAACCAAACTTTCATGTGTTTATAAGGTCATCCGAGACCCAATCAACTTTTGTTATATGATAAATGGTAGTATTTTGAAAGGATCCTATAAATTTGTTTGGATTAACCGATCGTTTGGTTTAACCGAGCATGGTTTAATGGAGTTATACCGTATGTACATAAAAAACAATAATCAAAGTGTCCACATACATTGATTATTACATGTGCAATACACTCTTACTCAAGGTCAAAGTCAAAGCCAAAGCTCGGTTAAACCAATGATCGGTTAATCCAAACAAATGTCTAGGGTCCCTTCAAGTTTGGTTTAACGGGGTTATACTGTACTGAGTTTGATATTTGTATCTAATTTCCCAACTATCACAGTGACGATATTGATATTTCTGGGTGTGTGGTGTGACTAATTTGTAGTTTCAAGGGCTTGCTTCACAGACCAGACGACATTTGCCGAATATAAACAAAGCACCACATTTCCACATGCATATATGGATGCGTGTCATATATATATTGCACCGCGTTCATTTAGATTTGATGTGTGTACTCAAAGGTTATGTCCAGCAAAGTAGCGACAAGCATCAATTATGTAAGTCTTTGTTTTGACTCTCGCATAGAAAGTGGACACTCTACCCATTCGGCCACCCCTTTTAGAATGCCATGCCCTCTGTGTGTCATGCAATTTACCACACTTCTCTATGTGCATTACAAAAGAGGGCAGTACTAGACAATGCCAACTATATGCAATACAATGCACTATTGTATTACGGTGTATAGCGGTTTAGGCGTTTAAGTTCCACAATGGCTGCCTCGCCCACACCTTCATTCATTCTTTCATTCATTTTTTATATCATTTATATTGCTGTTTTGGGTTGGTTTAAAAAAACATAATTTATTGAATTGATATAATTAAACTCATCGATATTGCAGTAGTCTGCACTGACGTCACATGTGTAATACTCTGCACTGACCTCTCAGGTGATGAGCCACATAGACAGCTGGGCATGGATAGGGTGATGACATCAGGGAGCCTATGTATGGTAATACTAATAGCTGGCCTCGGAATGGCAGGAAATCTGGGTTCGAAATCTTGTCTTGGGGTAATAATTCCTATTTTCATCACCCTCCCCCCAACACTGGTTGCCATCACCCGGATCTTCTACCAGCTATGCGCTGTATGGATGTTGAACCTACCCTGTGTATGTTACTATGTATGTCTGTGTGTATTAGATTAGATTAGATTAAACGATACAGACAAAGAAACTTATTTATTTTGGCCACATCCTTCATCAGAGTTCAATATACCATACATTGTTGGAAGGGAAGGTGAATGGCAGCAGAGGGAGAGGGAGACCAAGAACATCATGGTTTACAAATATTTCACAGTGGACAGGCTTGAATTATTCACAGTCTGTCAGAACACCACACCATTTGGACAAGTGGAGAACCATTGCATCCAACCCTTGACTAGAGGACGGAACTATTGGTTGATTGAGATTAGAGTGTTTGAGCTATATGTTCAGGCCATGTAAGAGACTCCACCATGTAATTGTAAGCATCAAATTACTTATATACATAATAGTCTGTATTCCAGACAGGTCCCGAGAGTTATAACCTTGGGTCCTACTAGGACCTCAAACCCCAATCAGTCGGTGAGTCGGTCATCGCTGTGTATAGCGCCATACTGGGGGCCTGTACGCTGCCGGCCCCATACAGCCACACCCAGTCACTCTGAGTTAGAGTAGGTGATATAAACTTGGGTGTAACTAGGATGTCAAATGCCAATCCATCAGTGAGTCTCCCATCGCTGTGAATGTCGCCATAATGGGGGCCTGTACAACTACCGGCCCCAGACCCCCACACCCCATCCCTCTGAGTTACAGTAGGTGATATAACCTTGGGTGTTACTAGGACGTCAAACTCCAGTCAATCAGTCGCTCACTGGGCTGTGTATAACGCCATTCTGGGGGGGGTGGGGGGGGGGGGCTGTATACTGCCTTACTGTCCCTTTGAGGTGATATAACATTGGGTGTTACTAGGATGTCAAACCCCAATCAGTCGGTGAGTTGGTCAGTGGGCTGTACACTGCCGCCCCCGCCCCCTGTGCAACACACACGGCCCGTGACGGCTGCAGCGTATTCCACTCAGGCCAAGTCTAATGGACGGGCAGCCTCAACATGCGATGGGCAACCCGGGGAGGGGCGGCCCCGGCCCGCCTATCTATGTTGTCATTAAGCTGTTGTGACATGCTTTCACGGCTGATTGTGAGTGATTATGGACCCCGGCTCACACCCCTCCACCAGGCCCCTCCACGGTGCACGTGCCGGCGTGCTGCACTAAGGTGCCGGGCTAAAGGCCCGGCCACCAACCCACGAGTAAAGGGGGGGGATGGGGTTCGGTGGGGGGGTCGGTGTGTGGGGGGGGGGGGGGGGTATGTATGTTTGTGGCGGTTATGTGTTGGGGGTGTGGTGGGGAGGGGAGTATGTGGTGGGTGTGTGTGGCGTGGGCGTGGGGAGGTGTGTGGGTGTGGGTGTGGGGTGGGGTTGTGTTGAGTGTGTGTGGGGTGTGTGTGTGGGTGTGTGGAGTGTGGGGTGTATGTGTGGAGTGTGTGGGGGTGTGGGGAAGGTGTTTGGGTGGTGGGGGTGTATGTGTGGTGTATGTGTGGAGTGTGTGTGGGGGGTTTTGTGGGTGTTGTGGTATGTGGGGTGTGTAGGGTGTATGTGGGGTGTGTATGTAGTGTGTTGTTTGTATGTGGGGTGGGTGGGTGGGGGGTGATCCAGGCTTGCGCGTGTTTTGATGACATTACCCCGAAAAGCTGGGTCTGACTGGGTCTTCGTCAGAACTGTACACGCAGTCAAGTAGTACCAACTACCAGGAGAAACATTCATGCCAATATTTGGTTTATATTGAATTGGTTGGTTGCGTAAGCATGAAGTTAACTCAATGAGGTACGCAGCATAAATCATTCTTTATTCAAACCTACCAAGCTGGTTATATGACTCACGTCATAGTATACTGATCCGATCTGCGTGGCCATGAACACAAATAAATACATTACAGGTTGGTTGTTGGAGTTTTACGGCATGGTAACATCTAAGGTCATATCAGGATGGGTTTTATATTGGATGCTTTCCCCATTAGCAGAGGTATGTGTGGCCACTCGCTTATTTTGTTTACAGCATATAAATGACCCATCATATTGAATTGGTTATTAAATAGTATTTTTAACTAAATGAGTTATACACATATTGCTATTTCTATGGTAATAAAGTCCATTTTGATAAACCATCATCTCTGTGGCCTAACATCACCATTTAGCGTCAAATATAACTTATGCCAATGTTTTTAATCGGAGGGACAGGACTTGAACCGACTATCTTCTACCTCCACGTGAGAACCAGCCATTTTACCCATTCGGTCACTCTGTCTGGCGTTGTCATGGGCATGTAATGATTAGTTGGTTGGTTGTTGGAGTTTTACGTCCTGGCAACATCTAAGGTCATATCAGGTCAGGTAATGACTTGTGACAGTGTGCACTCATGGTGACTTTATAGTGCTGTCCCACTGGGAAATCAGGCCGCTGGCACCATGACCCGATATCCCACTCAGTCTCATTATCCTGACACTGAGCTAACCAGTCCTTGCCCTATACTATTAATACTGGAATTCGAACCCCACGATCTATCAAAACGTGAGACGGACGCTCAACTCATTCGGCAATCCCGTGCGGTTGAAAAGGGAATAGAAAGAACGTGTATGATGTGTTGGAGACTTTTAGTGAACAGCTAGTTATTAAGGATAAATGAGATAATTTGTGAGTTAATACCGACCCACCCACTGGGAGGCTAATGACTAACACGTGTACATATATATACATATACATAAACAATATATACATAAACAATACCCACAGAGGATTTCGTCAAAATCCAGCAACCGGAAACGGAAATAGGCCTCTATGGGCGCCGCCATTTGTAAACTCGTGTTGAATAACAGAATAATCAAAATCCAGCAAACGGAAACGGAAATCGCTCGTCGAGCTTAGCTACGCACCAAACAGGGTGGACGACAGCGATTGGCTTAACGCCTTAACGATTTTATTCAAAATTAAAAGAAATAAAGAACAATTTGGCATAAACATGGATGCACAAATACAATATTAATAGTTTATTCCACGGAAACAACGGCCATATTCGATTATCACAACCTCGATTCGGGTCACCCGAGTTGCTAGAATTTCAAATCGAACACCGCGAGTGGAGTAAAAAAATACACGCGCAATAATAAAATACTTTATATAGTTATATCGGGGGGTCGGTCCTAAGCATTGCTTATTCATATTATGTTATCAAGTGTTGGTTGTCAGTCGGGGGTTAAACCCTAAATAACTCACCAAGTGGGAGTTAGTTGAACAATTATGCAAAGCACAAATAGTCACAACATTCGACGTTATGAAAATACAGAGTTGCCTCGGCCATGTTAGTGGACCTTTAAGTGTAGTGTACCTCTCCTTACATGTCCACTGCTCCGCCATTGTGTACACTGTGCTCGCAATGTCATTAGGCGGGCACTTATCATGGGGCTGGCTCCTGGTGGGTCGGTAGCCGCTGTGCTGAGGAGGATGGTCACTGAGTGGCTTGAATGGATCATATATCGATCACCTACTGGAGCAGTAATGTGTGAGTGTGTGTGTGTGTGGTGGAGGAGGGGGGGGGGGGGTAGGAAGGCTAATGTAAGTGAACCACATTTACTGCATTAGGTACACACCTGTGCTGCCCCTAGTGGGCAGTAGTCGTTTCAGCGCTGACCTGTGATCGGCACAGTCATGTAACCCTGCTTTTTCTAGTTTTGTGACTTTAGCCTGGATGTAGTAGTGTTCAGCATTCATCCTTATTCTTTGTCATTGCATACATAGTCCATAAATAGTCTAGGAAAAGCTACTCTTGGGACAAAATGGGATGGTCGAATGAGTTGAGCGTCCGACTCCCGATTTGGTAGATCGTGGGATTCGAACCCACCGGTTCGAACCCTGGTCGAGTCAAACTGATGATTTAAAAATTGATACGTGTCGCTTCCTAGCCAGGTACTTGGCATTATTAGGATAGGGCAAGGACTGGTTGGCTCAGTGTCAGGATAATGTGACCGAGTGAGACATCCGATCATTGTGCTGGCGGTCTGGTCTCCCAGTGGGGCAGCACTATAAAGATGCTATGAGTGTGCACTGTCACAAGTCGGTACCCATCCTGATATGACCTTAGATGTTGCCAGGACGTAAAACGACAAACAAACAAACACAAGTCGGTACCCGTCCTGATATGACTTTAGATGTTGCCAGGACGTAAAACTCCAACAAGCAACCAACCAACATAGTCGTGGATGCCATTCATGAAGATGACTGACTGCATGATTAATTGGAGATTTAGCTGCAGTCAGCAGAAATATATAAATGTCGCTCTCAGCTCCCAGTCAGCATTAGCAGTGTTTGTATATATCCTTTAGTTCCAGGTCACCATTAGTATTATATGGATACCTGCCTTGTTCCAGGTCACCATTAATATTATATGGTTACCTCCCTTGTTCCAGGTCACCATTAGTATTATATGGATACCTGCCCTTTACCAGGTCACCATTAGTGTTATATGAATACCTCCCTTGTTCCAGGTCACCATTACTATTATACAGATACCTCCTTGTTCCAGGTCACCATTATTATTATATGGATACCTGCCTTGTTCCAGGTCACCATTAGTATTATATGAATACCTACCTTGTTCCAGGTCACCATTAGTATTATACGGATACCTCTCTTGTTCCAGGTCACCATTAGTGTTATATGGATATCTCCTTTGTTCCAGGTCACCATTAGTATTATATGGATACCTCCATTGTTCCAGGTCACCATTAGTATTATATGGATACCTGCCCTTTACCAGGTCACCATTAGTGTTATATGAATACCTCCCTTGTTCAAGGTCACCATTACTATTATACGGATACCTCCTTGTTCCAGGTCACCATTATTATTATATGGATACCTGCCTTGTTCCAGGTCACCATTAGTATTATATGAATACCTACCTTGTTCCAGGTCACCATTAGTATTATATGGATACCTCCCTTGTTCCAGGTCACCGTTAGTGTTATATGGATATCTCCTTTGTTCCAGGTCACCATTAGTATTATACGGATACCTCCCTTGTTCCAGTTCACTGTTAGAATTATATGGATATCTTCCTTGTTCCAGGCCACCATTAGTATTATATGAATACCTCCGTTGTTCCAGGGCACCATTAGTATTATATGAATACCTCCCTTGTTCCAGGTCACCATTAGTGTTATATGGATATCTCCTTTGTTCCAGGTCACCATTAGTATTATATGAATACCTCCGTTGTTCCAGGGCACCATTAGTATTATATGAATACCTCCCTTGTTCCAGGTCACCATTAGTATTATATTGATGTCTCCCTTAATTCCAGGCCTCTCTTAGTAGTATATGGGTCGTTTCATGGTAAATAGGGCCAAAGTGTGACATGAGGGTCAAACATGAATATTGTGTATTTTCCTAATTTGTTCACTGAGTAGCCAACTCTTGTCCATATATAGCATGGCAATGTGAATGCAAAGATAATTGAGGTTACCATTTTGTCAGAAAAATAAGGACTAATTGAGTAGCCAGCCCCAAGTGTAGACTTATTAATCACTAAGTGTAGATTTATTAATCAAATCAATTATTTAATCATATTTATTGCATGAAACAATAAATTTTTACATTGTGGTCCCCTAAGTATAGAAATGCACTGTAAAGAAATCTGCATAGGATGATTATATTTTTCCCAATTTTGAGTTGTGGACATAACACAATAGAAGGGGACACAACAAATAATATGGAACTTCAACTTCAATCTTTTTCCATAAAGCTTTTTAGAAAAATTATATTACTAGCCATGGTACTAGAAAATAGCCTTACACGTGCAACAATAGCAACAATTTTTTTACCAAAGCTCTCATATTCCCAGGATAACATATTACCTAATTTAACAAGCATGGGACAAGCAGTGGACTTGACAGTTACGTCCAGAACCAGTTTAATTTCCCTGGAATATTAGATATAAAATATATATATGCATGCAAAATGAATATTTATTTCAAGTAATAGTCGTCTTTTATTATTTCATTGACAAACAGGTAATATTCTAGGCAAAATATAGGTCTAGTAGGCTCTGGAAACGTCCAAATTCTCCATGTCACAAATTCATGCCTTTAAAACACAATATATTTGGAATGAAAATATTTGATTTTTATCACTATGTCACATTAGGCCTTAATTTTTTCATATCTATCTCTCCAAAGTGTAAGAATACCAATCAGTTCTATAAAGAAAATACCTACTCTACTCATTCCATAATTGTTTTTGATCATTACATATTGAAAAATACATTGGCCCCAATTACCATGAAACTAGCCATATGGATGTCACCCTTAATTCCAGGTTGTTATTAGTAGTATGTGAATATCTCCATTTGTTCCAGGTTGCTATGATATATTCCTTAGTCACAGGTCGCCATGAGTAGTACATGGTATCTCCCGTAGTTTCAGGTTGGCATGTATTTTTTTATATATATATATCTTTTTATTGAGGCTGTATTTATACTGTCCATAGCATATAAGACTGCGTACCCAGGCTTGTTTTCAATGCTGGCCAGTTGTAGTGTTGGTGTTATCTTACCACACAGTAGCTGCTGATAAGTAATTTGATTGCCTGCATTTCAGTAGCAGATAGATAGTTGGTTGTCATGGTTAGTAGTCTATGTTAGTTTTTTTGGATTTTCTTGGCATATATGTATTCTTTTTGTTCTACTCTTATTACCAGACTAGCCTACTCCTATTTACATATCATAGGTTTGTATGTAGCTGTGTGGTGTGTTATCTGGCTACTTTTGGCATGGTTACCTTCCATTGGGTGTCCCGCTGGTGGGCCGTGACATATCACATGCCCCTTTGTAGTGCAGCTTAGTGGGGGTTTCCTAGCCTTATTTTGCACAGATATTTTTTGTAAGTTTTTAGGTCAGGAATTTGTCGTTGCTTTACCGTTTGGGCATTCCATACCTTGGCAGCCATTTCCAGCATGCTTCTCTCATGAGCTTTTATTTGGCTTTTGGTCTGCTTTAGTAGTGGCACATTATTTGCTCTAGTAGCCTTTTGTGGTTTTGTTAGGAGTTTATTGTTTTGATTATAGCTATATGCTAATATTTTCAAATGAATTATTCTCCTATCTTCTAGTAATTTGACTTTGGTTCTTTTGTGTATGTCATAGGTGGGGTGCAGCTTGTCTACTCTTAGACAGATTTTTAGGGCGCTGTCTATAGTACCAGGTTCGTCAACATAATTTCATGTTGTCACACTCAGTACAGTATTCTCCCTGGTATAAATGATTAATGCCTGCTTATCCAATATAGATCAAATTGCTAGGAATAGCATTGAGCTAATGCCCACCGGTTTATTTGAGGCATAATTCCCTAAAAATGAATGAGAGCGTCTGCAGTGAAACCGAGTATGTTCTGCATTCCAGAGACCCTAGGGACTTGAACCCCATACTTGCTATTAAATTATCTAGTTCTGATAAGGTTATGATCGTTATTATTAGAAGCTAAACTTTAAATGGCATTTAGCATATGACAGCGAAGCAAGAATAATAGTCCCATCATTTGAAGCTAATGGCATTTAAGTAGACATTAAGCGGATCAGCACCGGTCCTGATGTGACCTTAGATGTTGCCAGGACGTAAAACTCCAACAACCAACCTAACGGATCAGCATAACTTTACCTAATCACAAATACCATGGTTAAATATATTTGTAGGCCTATATGTTGACTGAACCTACTACCTAGGAGTTATTTAAGGTCCCTTCGATATGTAACTTAGATACTGATGCACTTATTAAGCATTTGTTGCCACATAGAAGGGAATACTGAGGCTATTTTTTTTTTTTCTTTTATAAAATATTTTATTCATCTGAATACTTATTTTGTCAGCGCCGGGGCACTGGTCTTCCAGCCGTTGGAGTGATCGCATTTGGTCTCTACATAGTGGAAGTGGAATGCGTTGCGCTGCGTGCAGCGCAACCCATTCTGAACATAAAAAGAAAGTGGTGGAGCAGCCTATGCTGCATAGTGTAGAGCATAGGTAGTCAACATAGAGCAAGGCATATGCATCAAGATAGAGTGTGCAGTAATTTACACTAGTGGTTAAATCATATGCTGTGTTTGTATATCAGTTAGATTTGGTTTTAATAACGGTTAGTCTTTTAATAATGCCATGTTGTGCATGTATAGTGGTTTATATTGTGTGCATTGCTGGTTGAAGACTAGAACCTGTTACTATAGAAGCCTATGGTGTCAGGGTTTGACATCCTTGCCTAAATTAATTTGGCATGTTTGCACTTCAAATACCTCAAAAGTTAACCATTTAAAACAAAGCTTATTTCATCCTAAAGTAAGATGGATTATAACGATCAACCTAATAGCCCCATCAAAAAAAAAGAAAAAAACTCATAACCATCGGACTCTGCAACTTTGAGATTCAGCGAATAGTCATGGAAGGAATATATGTTACAATTCAGGTGACTAGATAGTGTAGTAGTCTGCACTGACCTCTCAGGCAAGGAGCTACATAGACCGGTAGGCATGGGTAGTGTGGTGATATCAGGGAACCTAGGTGGTGTAATGGTTAGCACACTGGCCTGGAGGGCAAAGAGATGTGGGTTCGAGTCCCGCTTTAGGCCCAATATTTCCCGTTTTCATCACCCCCATGACAGTACTCTAGGGGATTCGTTAAATAAACCAAGCTTTACTTGAATCAGTGAGTACAGAATATCCTTGGAGAATGTTCCATTATCCTTGTTGTGACTGTATTATCGCTCACCTCGCTGTCGATTTCCGCTTCTTTTTTTCGGGGGTGGGGTGGGGGGTGGAGGGCGTACACCTTCATCCCTCGTCATTTTGTAAATGAATGCATCACACATTCGGTGCCAGATGGAGGTGTCCACGTTATGGATGGTTGTTGTGAGGAGTATCTGGATGGCTTAGTGATAGAAGATTGCACTGCATAATGTAACTGGGTTACCAGATCAAGGCTACCCAACCTCCATGGTCCACAGATAGCGCAATGCCGGGACACCGGGGCAGGAATAAAACTACGATTCCATATACATGATATGCGAATGCGACAGAAATGCGACAGAAATGGAAAAGCATGTAGACACACGGTGGTGCTTCCATGTTGTAAAATTTTCCGATATTCAGCATAGGGGAAAATGCAAATGTTCTATTACTGATCAGTGTATGTGACCAGGCGCATGTATATATATATATATATATATATATATATATATATATATATATATATATGTGTGTGGGTTGGTGGTGCCTGAGTGGGATTAAATCGACATAGTGGTGCTGGCAGGTGTGAGTGTGATTGCACTCAGGATCTACCCTCTCTGCTGGGATAGGGATCACCACACTCAAAGGTCAAGGTTGGTGGTGGCCATGGGGCCATACAGCTTGTGGTGGTGGGCAGACCACTGGTATCCATGGGGACCAGGAATGCTGGATCCCTATTGGTAAGGCCAAGAATGCTTGTTTCCCATTGGGGGAAAGGGGTGGGGTGATACTCTACAATGAACCCATGTAACCATATAAATAATAAATCAAAGGGCTGGACTCTCTCTTCTTCTTTACACTTTATACTCTTCCTTTCTCTTTGCCTGTATTGATTTCACCATAGTCTGCCTACACAGCCACAGATTTGAGCATTGGAATTTACAATATGTCTCGATGCGAATGCGAATGCGATTGCAGCAAAGTGGATCACTCAATGGAACAATCGATGCAAATGCGAATGCGAATGGCATGCCATATACCGCATATATGGAATCTTAGCTTTAGTCTGTGGAATAAATTTCTATCAAACGGAACATAATTTGAAACTTTCAAGAGGGGTTTGACATGTGTGATCAATGGCAAAATGACCCCTTTGTTAAAGCTTCAGAATCAGATAAAGGGATAGAATTTTAGAAACCACCTTAGCTACTGGTGCTGGTAGTAAATGCTTATTGCTGTATATAAGGACGACTAATTAAATTGAATAGAACCTGTTTCTGTGTAATCCTATGCTGTTCAGCATCTAGACATACATACCAGAATTAACTTGCCATGTTTTCACTTCAAATAACACCAACAGTTAACCCTTTACTAAAAAAGTTATTTCAAACTAGATTATAATGATCAATCTAATATATTTATCTAAAAGTAAAAGATCTGACAGAAACTAAAGACCATCGCATTACGTAGCTTCATTGGTTTAATTTATTCTAGAGAATTGATTCCCGTTGATCAATATGCCACAATAGAATCGTGAAACTTTGGATTGTCAGTTATCTTTATCTCTTATTATTAAGCTTTCCGGAATAACTACACAGGATCCTAGGCAAAGCTAGAAAATAACACAACTAGGATATCCAGCAACGGTAATAACGCCATCAACGCTCGTAGACTTAGTAAATGTAAAAACCATAGCACCTTTAGGACACCTTGTATATATCTAGCAAACCTAGCCAGCGTAGTAAAAGTAGAAAACCTAGCACAACTGATAAAGCTACTGCGCTTTCATAAATTTCTTGAAAAGGTGGCCCTAAGGCTTCAAACCCCATTTTAGGGCAATACTAGATGAAATTTGGATAATTCAATGGTTTTGAGTCAGCCACAATTTCTCATCATTTCAATTATTAGCTTGAAAATTATAATTTTATTTACTTTGGTTTACAGTAACTTTTATTTTAATTGTGGAGATATTTGAAGTGAAAGCATGCCAAATTAATACAGAGTGCACATCAAAATGCTGAGGCATAGAATAGACCTAGGCCTTACTTATCAATTTCTGAGCATACCACAGAAACACCCACCTACAATAAACTGTTAACGAGTGCACAGGTATCTAAATTTAAATACGTAGGATCAAATCTAGGTCAGAGCTTTCGTTTAGAAAATGCTAGACTTTCGCCGGACTATATCTACATTTGTGCAGCGTTGAAAGGTTGAGTGTTGCGTGTCAGTGGAGGCTTCATGGGGCACCATTGGCTGCCCAAGGTGCCCACGGGGTGGCGCCACAGTGCAGGCACACATGTATGACCTGACATGATTATGTAGCTACTGGAGGGCCGCTGGTATGGACCCTCGCAGTTAATGTCGAGTGTTTGTGGGGTTTCTGTTGGTTTAGATTTCCTCTTGCTATAAGAGTGTTATTTCAATGAGGATTTCTCCACATTTTCCACTATTAATCACACCCCAAAAATACCTATTATGGTAATTTGCAAGCTCCCCTCCTCCTCTCCTCCACCTCCAACTCCGCCGGCTCTGTCCACCTCCCCTTCCCCTCCCCTTCCCCTCCACCTCCCCTTCCCATCCCTCCCCTCCCACCCCTCCCCCTCCAACCCCTCCCCCTCCCCTTCCCCTCCCCCATCCCAGCCGGCACATCCATGTATCTGTGAAGCACCGCATTCATCCACATAATGGCATAATGCTCTTCTGCTTGCAATGCCTTTCGGCCTCTTATCACTTTTCATGAATTTGCGCCCATTAATCTTTACCTCTAGTGGCAGCTGCAGGCCATACAAACTTCACATACATCAAACCCTTAAGACCGGGCCGATTCTGCAGACCGAGCAGATTCTGCAGACCGGGCAGATTACGCAGACTGGGCAAATATTGCACACCGGGCAAATTCTGCAGATGGCGAAAATTCTAGAGACCGAGAGATTCCACAGACTGGTCAAATTCTGCAGACCAGGCAAATTCGACAGACCGGGCAAATTCCGCAGACCGGGCAAATTCTGCAGACCAGCAACATTCCACAGACTGTGCACATTCCGCAAACCGGGCAGATTCCACACACGGGGAAAATTCCGCAGACTCCACAGGTCTGTCTGTGTGTCCGCCCCTTTGTGTGCGCGCCCGCAGTGCGTGTCTGTATGCGCATGCGTCAACGGTCCATAAGGTACGCCTGCTGCGAATGTCCGTTCTGTATTTTGGCGCCGACGATAATGGGTGGACGGAATTTACGAGCCCCTGCGCTGTTCTCGGGGTGAGGCCGGCGAGTGGTGCCTACATATATATATATATATATATGGAGGCACGCACCCCTCCCTCCGACCCGCGCCCCTTCCCACCAAACCCAGCCCTCCCACCAAACCCAGCCCTCCTACCGAACCCAGCCCTCCCACCAAACCCAGCCCAAACCCAGTCCTCCCACCCTACCCGACTATGACGTGCCTGCCCCACCACGCTCTCACCCGGTGGAATTGTTGCACATCCAGACCCTCCTCCCCTACACTCCTCCCCCTACCCCCACCCACACAATCCCAGATCCACACTTAAGCAGATGCACACTCAACCAGACCCACACCCTGAACCGCACCCTACACCGAACACCTGCACACCCCATCCACCGCCACCCACACACTCTCCCACACACCACCTACTACTACACCACCCACCACACCACACCCACTACCCGGCCACACACACCCCACCCACACTACCCACCTGTACATACCATCCTCATCTCACACCCACCCACCCCCCCTTCCACAAACACACGCACCAAAAACACACATATGTACACACTACCAACCTGTTCACACCACCAACCGCCCCACCCACACCACCCACACCACCCACACACTCCCACACACTCTCCCATCCACACCACCCACCTGTACACACCACCCATCCCTCCCACACACACGCCCACCAAAAACACCCATCTCTAAACACCAACCTCTACACACCACCAACCGCCCCACCAACACCCTCCCACACACCCTCCCACACACTCTCCCATCCACACCATCCACATGTACACACCACCCACCCCTCCCACACACTCCCCCACCCACACCACCCACATGTACACTCCACCCCCCACACACACACCCAAACCATCCACATGTACACTCCACCCACCCACACCCACACAACCACACCACCCACCTGTACACTCCACCCACCCACATACGCACACACCACCCACCTGTACACTCCACCCACCCACATACACCCACACACCCAAACCACCCACCAGTAGAGTCCACCCCCATCCCCGCGCACACTCGCCCCGGACCGTCTGGCGTCGCGTCGCGTCGCCTCATCACCAACATTTACAGGCGGAACGTCGCCCCACTTAAAAGCACTCGCGGCGTGCAGCGTGCTTAGCCCAGAATAAACATGGTCCGGCCGCGCACTGCGCACTGCGCATGACGAGGGTGTGGGTGGGGAGCGGTGGGGTGGACTCCATCTGTTTGTTTTATTTCTAGCGCTCTGAACTCCCTACCCATCACGTCACATTACATCGCAATCATTGTGATGCTGCTAGTTTGGGTTTTGGTTGCCTCAACTAACCTAATTTAGTTCTGTTGTGAAAGTATATCCACATTTAAGTACATTTATTCATAACTATGAAAAAAACCAAATATATATATAGATGCATATATATACATATATATACTTTGCTACTTCCTCCATTGGCGCATTGGTGGAGTGCCCCCCCCCCCCCGCCCCCGCTGTCGGGGAGTTGTATACGGGTGGCACCCCTCGCGCCACACACACTGGAGGAATGAGTACGACGTGCTATGTACATGTATCCCTATGTATATATGTATGCATATATATATATATATATATATATATATATATATTTATGTTGCCGGTCACTGTCCGTTCAGAGCATGTACTACTGGCGCCACCTGGATTGTTCCTGCCAGCTTATCGCCTCCAAACCTTTGCAGTATAGTTAAAGATTTGGAAAGCCTGCGTAAATTGCCAAAGAAAATATACTATTCAACCAAATTGACCTCTTCTCTTTATGTCAACTATATATGTATATATATATGGGTCATTCTCTAAATCTGGGCATCAAAGTGTGACATGGAAACCAAAAGTGAAAACCTTCCAAATAATAGCAACAATCCTTCCAAATAATAGCCTAATCCAATGTCTATGAAGGTTTGCATGTTGTGCATATGTCAGAGTTGCATGTTGTGCATATGTCACTTTTTGAATTAGATCTTATACAAATTGAGCAATACATTAATATTACTTGTGTAACATGAAAATCAAAGACACATCCAGAACCTCATTTTAAAATATACAACATAGTCAAACAAGATTTTATTGATTACTGTTAAGCAGACAAGGTTATGACTTACAAGAAAAAAGTTGAACAATAAGTTGAAAAAAAGTTTGGCTACTTGTATAGTGTCAATGTGTAAAGTTTCACATTTTCACTCTAGCGCAAAATCATACAATTATAATTTTGATATCTTATGTGGGATAAATTCAATACATGTAGAACTGCTACCATACCTAATAGACAGAGGCTACAATAATTATTTGACTTGCTATCAATAAAACAAAGACTTAATTATCAGCATCGTAACATGGAAACCAAATATGCGGTGCCCAGTTTTGGAGAATAACCAATATATGTGTGTGTAGGTACCTATGCATATATATACGCATATATATATATATATATATATATAGTTAAACACGCATATATACACGCATATAGCTACAAGAGTATATAAATACATATAGATATATAGATCTATATGTATGTATATATGAGCGTGTATTTTCAGTACATCAGGTCCAACCGCCATGCTTTCCCATTAGCAGAGGTCTGTGTGGCCACTTGACACTCCATTATTATGCGTGTTAATGGTGATTGTCATCGTGCATTACCTCTATGTGTGCTTTATGATTCTGACTGAGGGAGGCAGTAGTCGTGACCAAGAGAGACACAGGATGGCGCCACGGGTGCATAGACAGTAGGTGCAATGCAATAAAATGGGTTGAGTACTTTTCCATATATATATTATATATATGTTATATATATATAAACATAACTCTGGTAAAGATAAGGAGGAACACAAAAGGTAGTGATTGAGTTGTTTAATCTCTAGACAGGTGTACCGATATACAGTCTTTCGGTCATGGTAGATGAGTTGGGAAGAATATCAATATCTGGGGCGATGGCGTTAGGGACCATTGTTATGTAATATCGAAGCAATGGGTGCCCACTCGCTGTGTGACATAAGAATGCTATGTGTAAATGTTATGACGCGCAGTGACCATGATTGTGATATGATGTCCAGATATAAAGATAATGTTGCTTATTACAGAAATGTTCCATCCATGCACCAGGAAGAGTGCAAATGGAGTGGGAGCATCTATATATGTTTACAACTGTATGGCGACTACTTGCTAACACAGGACCCCTGGCAAGCACACCACCCATTCTGCATACATTAGGCACACCACCTGTACTGGGGTTGAGTGACAGGTGCCCCTCTTGGGTGCTGCCCCTCCCAGGCTACAGGGGCTGTCTGATTGGCTGGTTGTGTGAGCCCAGACACCATCTGCTCCTTGCACTTGCTATGCAGACACACACTCACTCTAGAAGTACTGAAAGAAGCAGTTCAACACAGAGCTGTGTGCAACAACTATTGGACTCAGGTTCAATGGGCTGTAGGCACTGATTTTGATATGAGTAAGCAGGAACCATGCGGGTCTGTGTAGCAGGTTGTAATTGAGTCAGGGTGGCAGGTCACTAGGAGGTGAACAAGAGTTGTAGCCAATAAAGCTCAACCTTATGACTGTCAATCTTGCATGACTTGTCTTCCCTTTCTTCCTTATGAGTTGTTTTGAGTACTTTGAAGGTGGCAGACAATTGTCAGGTACCGCCGGAATAGTAGTGCGTATGAAGAGTTGTTGAGACGGCCATGAACAAACTTTTCAAAGGTTTATACTCGCATAATGTGTCACGCATCACATATATATAGCAGATACCAACACGGTAATATCGATTCTTAGCTACACATGCAGGAAGGAATTCTGGGTTCAGAGCCCAACCAGGTCAAACCAATGACTTTCAAAGTTAATACTTGTCGGTACCTAGCCAGGCGTAAGACATCACTAAGATTGGGCAAGGACTGGTTCGCTCAGTATCAGGATAATGTGACAGAGTAGGATGTTGGGTCATGGTGCCGGCAGCCAGTTTCCCAATGGAGCAGCATCATGCAGCTGCCATGAGTCTTGTTACAAGTCGGCAGTCGTCTGGATATTATCTTGGACGTTTCTAGAAGATAACACCCCAACATCTTTGTTAAGCTATGCAGTGTACTAGTAAAATGCCACCTACAAGAACAAAAGGATATATATATATACATCTAGATACATTTATGTGATTCATAAGCAATTATGCGAGTATAAAGACGTGGAAAGGAATTCCAGCTATTATCCACTATTACTTACTATATGATGTAAGTACTATACCTCTATATGATACCATGCTATATGTCTGGCCCCACCTTCCACACGACCGGTGGCGCCGCCATCGGGGATATTCCGAACCGGAGGCGCAGGACTGTACCACTCGCGCCCGGGACATTATATACCTCTTGGTATATCACAACATTGCACTGTTAGTCGTGATGGGACAGCCTATACTTCCGAATTTCTTATTGCTTGAGCATACTGTCGACATGAGGGAGAAGTGTATGTATGAATATAATATTTATCCAAGAGGTGTCAGAGATGTGGAGGTCTGCCTGATGAGGGCGGGGGCGGTAGATAGGATTCGCACTTCTATGTGTGGTATTATCATCATCATTCACTGTCCATCTAGTATGTTCCCCGTCAGTCTACAATCTATTCATAACAATCATATAAACACGCCCACCCCACCCAACCCAACCCCACCCCACCCCACACCGCCGCACGCACACTCCACACCACCCCACATCACTCAACCCCACCCAACCCCACCCCAATCCACCCTACTCAACCCCACCCCTCCACACTCAACCCCATCCCAGCCCACCCCATCTTACCATACGCACGCACCCCTGTCATGCTAGTGTGATTTCCCAACCCTTTCGGCATGACGTAATCACTGCATAACCCCAAAGCTACTTACTGTCTGCCATCGACTGTGACTCAATTGAATGAGTCCCCTCCTGGCCTGAGTGCAGTTTCGCTGGTTCGGGGAGGGAAAATTCACTTGGAAGGCGAAGTACGAGACAGTGAGTGGAGCACAGTCGAGGGACAGAGAGCTAGCTCAGAGATGGCGCGGGAGGTAGAGTGGGTTTAGGGTGGGAAGAGCGGAGTGGGGGAGCTGGGGAGAGGGGGGTGGCAGCACCAGTTTCCTGAGGGAACTGTATTCAAAATGCCATTACCGGCTCAATGTGGGGTTTCATCCAAAAGCCACGAAGCGCAGAGGATGATCCCGTCATGCGCTTATCGAGCTCAATTCAAGTCTGAGCACTTGATTGCATTGTCTAGTGTGGCGTCTCTCCAGCAGAGGGCTCTGCGTATAAAAGTTCGTCTGTATCAGAGGGATGGTCATCTATAAATTATTGGTCAATGTATGTATACAAATATATAAATCGCTAAGTGAGTAGGACAGTGAGTAGTCCGAGGCTCAACCACCCGATTACTGGTGGGTGGGTGTTAGGATAGTATAATATTCTTGGTTATTATACTTTTTCCAAAATGAGATAAGTGCCAACCCAAAAAATTAGTTTGCAATGCCAATGCCAAGTTTCTAAATCGTATTTTGGAAAAGAGCTCTTCACATATATAAGTACATGAAGAGCTCTTTATATATATATGAAGAGCTCTTTTCTAAAACACAATCCATGAACTTGGTATTAGCATTGCAAACCCATATCTTTTGGGATTGGCACTTATCACGTTTTGGAAAAGAGCTATTAATATTAATTAAATATATATATAAATAAATATATATAAATATATATAAATATATAAAAATACATATAAATATTATAAATATGTGTAAATATGTTATATATATATGTGTGATGTATAAGCATTATATAAATATATATAAATATATATAAATAGATATAAATATATATAAATATATATAAATATATTTGTCGTCCTGGCTAATAACATTACCATCATTATGTATATATTGTACAGGAGTTAGTTCCTTTTTTTCCACATTATGCGACGGACACTGGGTTCGAATCCCGCGATCTACCAACACGGGAGACGGATACTCAACTCAATCGGCCATCCCGTCTGGTCGCTGTCACTTTGGCGCTGTCAACCTTTCACTTTGCTTTTCCATCTCCCTGCCTCTCTTCTCCCTCTCTACCTCTCTCTCCCTCTCGGATTGTCTGTCCCCCCTTTCTGTATCTCACTCACTGGCCGTGTATGGTGTATGCAATAATCATTAGTGTCTGCTTTGAGACTCCCGAACTGTTCCATGCTCCCGCGGACTGATCTTCACCTTGACGCTGACCCCGACTCCCGACTCGGACGGCCGGAACGAGCTTTAGCCACTGTGACCCCCCCCCCCCCACGCGCTCCGAGCAGCTCAAGGCCACACTGAGTGTGTAAGTGTGTGTGTGTGTGGAGCGCGTGTGTATGGGGGGTGAGGATGAGGGAATTCCTAGTGAAATGAACTGCGCCGTGCCGAACCCAGAACGAGGCCACTCCGAAAGCCGACCATTCCCTCTGTCCCTTCTTCCCTCCCTCATTCCCTCCCTCCCGCCCGCCCGCCTTCTCTCCTTCCCTCCCTCTCTCTCTCTCTCTCTCCCACCCACCCACCCACTCTCCCTCCTATCCCGACATGACGAATGCCCGGCGGGCGGCCCGGTGTGGCCTGGACACCCGCGGCGCCCCCCTCCCCCCCAGCAGCCGTGACGGCCGGAAGTGGTCCTAAACAAGGGGCGATAATTCGGTGCGTTGCTATTGGATATGACGTTGTGAGTTGGCGCGCCCCCTGGAGGCGTGTACCACGCGACTTCTCCTGAGGTGCTCATTACCGACTCGGTACGGGGGCGTGTGATGTTTAGAGCTGCCGCCGGGGTGTCAGCAAGGTGGGAGGGGGGGGGGGGGTATCCGTGTGCGGCTGATGTGTACCACGACTGGGTATAACCATCCAGGTATGGTATATATGACTCAGCTTGACCATATATTAGGGTCTGTATGAGGGCTGGAAAGTCTTTGACTTCATTTCCCCATGTCAAGGCCTTTATTGAAAAGCCTTGAATTTAACCTTTTTTTAACAAACTAGTCTTGCAATGCCTTGAATTCAATTAACCTGTCCCCTCTGATCTACTAAATTAATTCAAAATCACCATTCGCCATTGTTGTTCTTTCCTGGAATCCAACTGAAAATAGTCTTGAATTCCTATCAAACAAAACAGCCTGGAAAAGCCTTGAAATAGCCTAGAATTCCATAGCCTCACATGTGTACGGACCCTGATATATGCATAAAACTATTTACAATCAATGTATATATGTACGTCCTAGACATCCAAGGTCCTATCATGACGGGTACTGACGTGTGGCAGTGCTCACTTATGACGCCTTCCAATGAGAGATTTCCCCACCAATGACATGAACAGATATTCCACTCAGTCACATATTCTGATACCGAACAAACCAGTCCTTATCTATCATGTGTATACCGAGGCTTAGGTAGCGAAGTTATCAGTTTTGTAAGTCATTGGTTTGGCTTGGTTTTGGTCCTAACCCACAACGCCCCGCGCAGGAAGTCAGGCAGGGTTCTTACTGATTAGGCCATCTAGTCCAGTTCCATAACGTTGAGAAGGTCATACAGTCCAACCCCGTTAAACAAAGCTTGGTTAAACCAAACGATCGGTTAATCCAAACTTTTTTCGGCGGCCCGGCAAAATACTACTATTTATCATATAAAAATGTTGGTTAAACCAAAGTCGGTTAATCCAAAGTATCGGTTAATCCAAACAAAATTGTCGGCCCCAGGCCACCTTCGGTACAGTGAAACCAAAGTTTCATGTGGTTTTAAGGTCATCTGAAACTTTTTTATATGATAAATGATAGTATTTTGCCAGGTGGCAAACAAAGTTTGGATTAACCGATCGTTTGATTTAACCGAGGTTGGTTTAATGGGGTTAAACTGTATATGCATAAAAAACAATAATCATAGTGTCCACATACATTGTACATTCATAATGCACCCCCGTTTTTGCCAAAGCCAAGTCAAAGTCAAAGTCAATGCTCGGTTAAACCAATGATCGGTTAATCCAAACAAATTGCTAGGGTCCCTTCAAGTTTGCTTTAACGGGGTTATATTTTAGTTCTAAACTCTAAATGACTGTAATACTCCACTTGACTCACATCCCTTGGACAATGTGTTGTCTGGCCCTACTGAAATTGGCAATTCACTGTTTTCACTTTACAATTTTCTAAAATCGTCCCAGGCCGCCAAGTGTTGGATATTTAGCCGAGTTTCCAGCGTCTAATTGGTCATTTCCGTGTAGCTGCTCACTGTAATAACGTGAATGTCACCTCCTGTATGATGGTGTCCATTAACCAGGTCAGTGTCTTCCTTCACCCAACCACCACACACACTCCCTACCGGAAACAGAGAGGTGTAAAAGGTGCAGACCTATCCAGATGTCTCCATTGTCTAGCACCCTCTCAACCTCCAACACACAATGAATCCCAATTTAATTGTATTTAGGTCGGACGATAGTGGTAGATAGCATGATATGTACAGCTAGAATAAAATAGTATTTTTTGTCTTCCTTTCTTTCTTTTTTTCTTTCCTTCTTTCTTTCTTTTTTCTTCTTTCTTCTTTCTTTCATTCTTGAAAAAGCAAGTCCCTCTTCACAGTCAAACCAATGACTTAAAGATTGATACTTGTCGCTTCCTAGCCAGGCGCTCGGCATTATTAGGACAGGGCAAGGACTGGTCTGCTCAGTGTCAGGATAATGTGACTGAGTGGGATACCAGGTCATGGTGCCGGTGGCCTGGTTTCCCAGTGGGACAGCACTATAAAGTCACCATGAGTGCGCACTGTCACAAGTCGGTACCCTTCCTGATATGACCTTAGATGTTGCTAGGATGTCAAACAACAACAAACAAACAAACAAATCACATACACTGCACCCATAATAGTACAGTTTATACCGCAACCCACCATCTTAGCCCATAATACTGAATTTTCTATCGCTAACGTCCTAAGACACTAACCTCCTTCTTAATCGACTAGACCAGACACGGTAGCCGAATGAATTGAGCGTCTGTCTCCTGTTTTGGGAGATCGGGAGATCCTAACCCATGAGTTTGTGGGTTCGAATCCTGGTTGAGTCAAACGAATGACTTAAAAATTGATACTTATCACTTCCTAGCCTGGTGCTCGGCATTATTAGGAGAGGGCAAGGACTGGTTGGCTCAGTTTCAGGATAATGTGACTGAGTGGGAAATCAGGTCGTGGTGCTGGTGCCGTGGTTTCCCAATGGGGCAGCACTATAAAGTCGCCATGAGTGCGCACTGCCACAAGTCGGTACCCATCCTGATATGACCTTAGATGTTGTTAGGACGTAGAACAACAAACAAGGAAACAAACTTAATCTACTAATATAGCCACCTTCCTGATATGACCTTGGATGTTGTTAGGACATAAAAACTCCAACAACCAACCAACCAACGAATATGCCCTGCCCTCCCTAGGTACACACAATGTAATGTAAATGGCTGGCAGATCAATGTCTCATCGCTGAACAAATGTATGTTCAGATCAATAAACTGTTTTACCAACCACAACAACAAAAAGTAGTATGCACCCTAATCCTGCTCTAGGCGAAATGTTTTCCAATTGCAGCACCCCCACGACACTACCATATTTATGTCAGTGAGGACCATCCACTTAACAATGCAGTGCAGTGCACTTAACAATGCAGTGATTTATTGATAATGACTGTCATATTCTATTACTCTAATTGCAACATTTACTCAGTATGCAGGCACGGACAGGATGCAGTAATTAAAGCCGAGTTGTAGTTGCCATGGTGATGAATAGCTAACCATGTCGACATCAATTCTTAGCAGAACCTATGAAAGGGAGTTGTGATGTCATTGGCAGGCAGGAAGGGGATATGTGTGTGTGTTTGGGGGGGGGGGGGTGCCTCCAATTGCCGATGTTTGCTTTTGTACTGGAGGGGTTCGTTATACAAACAAACAAACTGAAATGAAGCTAGGATTAGAGTCGGTATAAGTGAAAGTGTTTTACTTGTAATATGGGGCTAGCGCATCTTTCGGCCGACTATTCTAGAGACTCTGGAACAACCACCATGTGTCCATATGGGTCAAAGGCAAGATCTACAGTGCAGTTGTGCCAACCACCCTACTATACGGAGCCGAGGCCTGGACAGTGTACAGACAACAGGTGAAAAAGCTGCATGCCTTCATGATGCGACATCTGCATTCAATCGTGAGGCTAACCTGGAAGGACAAAGTGACAAATAAGGAAATACTCAAATGGACGGGGCTGCCCTCTTTGGAAGATCTTCTGATCAAAAAGAATCTCCAGTGGACTGAACACCTCATGAGGATGTCATCAGACAGGCTACCAAAGCAGATCCTCTATTCTCAACTGTCTTCTGGTTACAGAAAGAGAGGGTGCCCTCGTCTCCACTTCAAGGATACCATCAAGAGAAACCTGAAGGTGAGAGACATTAAGACCGACTCATGGACATCACTCTCACAGCAGAGAGCTAAATGGAGAACAGCAGTCAAGTAATGAAAGTGGTCTTTGTCGCATCGCGACCGACAGCATGATGATGATGATGGGTTGGAGAATGAGGTGTGCAAGTTCTTGGGTAGGATCATCAGAACCTCTACCTATCAAGTGTATGTCCCACAATGCTTTACATGGTGCCAGTTCTGTATGAACGAAAAAGTTCTTATCTGAATGAAGAATTCCCCCCCCCCCCCGCTCTGTTTAGTCATGCTTTCTTTCCTTGTAAAGCAATAAATCAGCTATCACGAGGCATCGCCTCCGAGGTCTTCTGGCTTCTATCAATTCTGCTACAAATTCTATTGATGTAGACGCATGCGCCGTGTGCCGAGGTGGGTCGCTTGGATGCAATTCAGCAAGATTATTTTATTTGTTGACTTTTACGTCCTAGTAAAGTCGGTTGGTTGTTGGAGTTTTGCATCCTGGCAACATCTAAGGTTATATCAGGACGATTACTCACTTGTGACAGTGCGCACTCATGGCAACTTTATAATGCTGGGAGACCAGGACACCAGCACTATCCCACTCAGTGACATTATCCTGACACTGAGCCAACCAGTCCTTGCCCTAATCTAATAATGCCAAGCGCCTGGCTAGGAAGCGACAAGTATCCATTTTTAAGTCATTGGTTTGACTCGACCAGTCCTAGTATATTTATATCAGGATGGGTACTGACTTTATAGTGATGCTCCACTGAGAGCCCAGGCCACTCGCACCATGACCCCATATCCTACTCAGTCATATTATCCTGAAACTGAGCTAACCCCATCCTTTCCCATTCCTAGCAATGCCGAGCACCATGCTAGGTAGTGACATGTATAAATTGTGTAAGTCATAATTTTGATTTGGCCAGAATTTGAAACCCCGACCTTTCACACGGGAAGCCAGCGTGCGCTCTCACCGATTCGGCCACGTGTCAGGGGTGATTCAGCAAGATGTTGCTCTGTTATATCCACCACCAACACGCACGCATACTAGCCACCTGCCGTATATGCGCTGTATCACAGTAAGGTGTACATGGCTAAGCCATTGGTTACCACCACCAGATATTGTAGCCAATCAGCAGAGGCTTACTCAGGCTCGGTCAACCGGTGTGACGTCGGTATGCATAGGAATTAGGTCAAGTGGATGTATAAGGAGGGTTTAAGCCTGGACCTTTGTTTTGTGACTATCACACAATTTTGTTATACAAAGATAATTCACGAGCATCGAGGGATGAGTGCGGGTGAAATTTTGAAAGACCTATGACAATATGACAAGTTCTAGTTAGTGCTACCGGACGGGATGACCGAATCGTAAGAGCGCTGAGTGGCTTACCATGCGGGAGGATATGAGTTCGAATCCAGGCTGATCTTCTGGATATGTTTGAAACTTCAGTTAGTTAGTTAAATTATTTAATTACAAGAACACATCGTATAGGTAAGTAAGCACATAATATTGTCATCTAGCTTATACTACGTGGTTGTTGTGTATCTAGTGGGATTAAGCACTCATTGTGTGTATTAGTATAGAGGGCGTGTTTTGGGTGGTTTCTATGGGGGATTGTATGGCTATCCGCCCTGATATGACCCTAGATGTTGCCAGGACGTAAAACCCAACAAACAAACACATTGTACGGGTACAGTCTGCGTTTTGGTGAAATGCTAAAGGGTGTTTGGGTGGAGATAAGTTGGGAAAATGAACAGGATGGGTGTGTCCAAAATTAATAGTGCAGTTTTTCTTATTGTTAGTTCCTCTTTTTTGTCTAGCTGCTTGGTGTGTAAGTGAATGTTGAATGAGGTGATGCTTTGTTTTCTACAGTTGTTGAGTGGAGCACATTATCTTACACCGCAGTCACACTACAGCTTGCGACCACTTTGCGACCACTTTAGACCAAAGAACCCACAGTCACCACTGACACCCAGATTTCGGCATCCATTGTTTTGGTCGCAAGGACGTCATAGGCGTAGGATGTGTGTGTACAGCATTAATAGTGCAGTGTTGCTCACGGTTAGTTCATATAGTATGTCTTACTACATGCTGTGCGTGTGAGGGTAGGATGGGGTGATCTGTATGCATAGGGCAGTAGTAATAGTTGCTTATCGACCTGTAATCAGATCCATATTCATCATTATAAATAAAAGTGGGCTTACTCAGACATAATCGCTGCGAAACGTCAAATAAACCAGTGTAACTTGAGATATGCAATACTTTAATGTTATAGCATGTGGTGTCTGTTTAATGGGATCTTATTACGTACGCTGTTCTTTATAAGAGCTATCTATGATGGCGGGTCCTGTCACAATTTGTTTTCATACAAATAGAAGGGGCATGCAATAACTTAATTACACAGATTGTTTTATATCTCTTTGCGTCAATATATTAACATGATCTCATCTTGAACTCTCTCTTTCCCAATATTTAAAAACTCTGAACCTTGCAACGATTTGATTTCTGGATATTGAAGCATTTTATTGTTGAACTTGAAGGCGAACTGTCTGCGCTCTCTGACTGACTACTTGGACATGCTGTAAAGTGGACGGCTGGCGGCTTGAGTGGTGTAAATACGCTAATAGGAAATCACTAGGCGCAATGAAGGAAAGTAGATAAAGAGTGAAAAGTAGGAGAGTGAGACTCCCTCATTTATTGTATATATAGTTTAAGGAAACAAGATGGTGGTGATCACATGATCCAGTCTTCCAATCACTAACAGGCATTCCTCTATCCACCAATGAGGGTTCAATATCCTTGTAACCAAGGCATGGTTAGATCTGGCTACAGTGCCCTGTTGTGTCTGGTGTGAAGTGATCCATAAATAACACTTGGAGGGGAGGGGGTATGTGAGGAGAGTTCCAAAGACTCTCTCACAAGTCAAGAAGTGACCCTCTCTCAGGTCAAGAAGTGACCCTCTCTCACTATCTATATTGATATACACTTTCTATCTTTAATTAGCAACTCCCCATATACCTCATATGCCTTTGATTTTACATACCATCTACCATTATATAGTCTAGTTTGCAATTTATTATAGAGTAGTTCTCCATAGCCCATATCTCAAATATCGGAAAATTTTACGATGCGTTTCTGTATGCGTCCCTCGTCTATACGTCATTGTCAGTATGTGAGCGGTATTTCCCACAAACCAGTGACGTGCTTATGTCACCCTTAATAGGATTATTTCATAATCATCGCAGAATTCTTGTACCCACCACACCCTCTCCTCTCTCTCACATCAACGCCCACCCACCCTTCTCCATTCCTCCTCCACCCTCTCTCTCCGACCAGACGGGATGGATGAATGATGTGTGCGTTCGTCTCCCGTTTTGGTAGATCGTGGGATTCCAACCTTGGTCAAGTCAAACCACTGACGTAGAAATTGATAGTTGTCGCTTCTTAGCCAACCACTCTGCATTATTAGGATAGGGCAATAACTGGTTGGCTCATTACCAGGATAACGTGACTGAGTGGAATATCAGGTCATAGTGCTGGCGGCCTGGTCTCCTAGTTGGGCAGTTCTATAAAGTTGCCATAAGTGTCCACTGTCACTAGTCGGTACCCGTCCTGATATGACCTTAAATGTTGCCATTATATAAAACTCCAACAACCAACCAACCTTGCCTCTCCTCCTTCCTTCTTCCTTCTCCCTCTTTACCCCTGCCCCCTCTATTGCTCTAAGACCCCCCCCCCCACCCACTCCCGTCCTGATATGACATTAGATGTTGCCAGGACGTTAAACTCCAAAACCAACCCCATTCCACTCCCCTCTCCCCCCTCCATCTCTTCTCTCCTCCCCTCCCCCCCCCCCGTAGCTGAGCTGTAATTGGATTGATATTTCACGGGGAGCATGCATGCACAAGCCGCCCAGAACTCGCCTACCGACACACCTGTATTAATATAAAGATGAGTTGCACTTAGAAGAGCAAAACCAGCCGCTGCCAGCGTCGCGCCCCGTATATAAGATTAATTGTGCTTTTAGTCTGACTCTCCGCACTGGCGTAAGTGCGCAAGTCCGCCAAGGCCACTTCCGGTCCAGGACGGCCGTCTAACGCCACCCCGCCTCCCGCCACCCGGTTGGCGCATCTGGGGCAGTATTGTGGAGAGTGAGTGGCGTGAGTGATGAGTAATTGAAAACAGAACGAGACAGTAGTATAAAGTGGCAATTTTAATTCTTTCTATCTTAGCTTGTTACATTACTCTTTCATGATGAGATGACCTTAGATATTTCAAGGATTACAGGCACTTAACCCCATCGATACATCATATTAGTTGGGTGGGTGGGACGGCAAATCTGGGCGGCAGAAGTACGTCCTCTCGGTTTGAAAAGTCTGGTCGAAGTGAATATCTCCAGTGCCACGTCATCGGCTTTGACTGGAAATCACTATAGGTGGCGCGTCAATCGGCGGCCATTTTAGTTCTAAAAGCGAATATAGATGTCACCACCAGTCTGATTTTAATCTAGCTGCGTAGTTCAAGAAGTATCATGTAGATGGCGTGTCGATCAGCGGCCAAAGTTATTAGTTCTAAGAATAGAATATAGTCGGCGCCATGGTGCCCTAACCTACTGAGATTCACAGTCTCGTTCATTCAATTACCCATGTTGCGCACATCATGGACAATGTGAGTAATATGAGCTGTATGAGTGATCCATGTGACTGATATGACTGATTTGAAGTTGTATAATCCGGGTTTTTATTTTGTTTTGATTGATTCATATTTTTGTCTATGAATTGTTTTAAAATGGCCATTATAACTTACGGTACACTCTTATCTAGTTTATGATAATATGTGTGTGTGTGGGGGGGGGGGGATACATTAGTTTATTAAACAGGGGAAATTTCAATCGTGGACAATTGGTCTTCCTCATTCCACTATTCCTTGTGTTATGTTAGTAATGCCGAGCCCCCTGGCGGCAAGTATCAGTTGTTAAGCCATTGGTTAGATTCGACAGGGTTCAAACCCTGTGGGTTCTAATCCCAGAACCTACGAAAATGGGAGAAGGACGCATTTGGGGGAGGTGATTGCTTGATTGTTGAGGTTTTATGTCCTAACAACATCAGAGGTATATAATCATAGTCCAACAAGGTGGGATAACCAGATGACTTTAGTGCTTGCTTCCAGGTCATGTGAATCGAACCCAAACTTCCAACGCCAGTCAAGTTAAACGATGAGTTAGATATTTATATTATCAAATAATTCCACACTAGTATGTTTGTGTTGTTTACTAATTTAGTGACTCTCTTGGTAATCGATAATATACTAGCCTAGGTCATCACACAATACCACACTAGTAGGTTCTGCTACGTACTAGTTTAGTGACTCTCTTGGTATTTGCTAATATCCTAACCTCGGTCATCACATTATCACGTACTGGTATGTCGCCACGTATTTGAGAATATTATCATGGGGGTGATGAAATGGGAAATATTGTACCCAGAGTTCCTTGCCTGAGTAAGTCTTGTAATACTTACAATTATATATAGACAGGCAATGCCTTTATACCCCTGTCACACTACGACGTAATGAGGGAACGTGAGCCTAATGTGGTCATTATGTTGACGTACGTTGGATTATGTTTTGATGACGTCAGAATGATGTTAGACTGACGTCGAGCTATGTCACATTACGTCATGTTACGTCGAGTTACGTCAAGGTCTTGGACATGTTCAAAACTTTCGACGTAGCTCGAACATAAGGGTTTACGTTTGCCGTACATTCTGTTCATGTTCAGCGAACGTCAATGACGTTAAACGGACATTAGGCAAACGCTGCTCACTACATTCAACTACGTTGACCCACATTAAACCGAGTGGAAATGCCCATGCGGTGTAATGGGAACGTCAGGAGAATGTCAGGAGAACGTCAGGAGAACGTCAGGAGAACGTCAGGAGAACATACATTCAACGTACGTTCAATGTCTCATGACATATGTAACGTCACGTAACATTCTTCTGGCGATGGAATAATGTTCATAACGTTCCGTGAGCGTAATGACGTTGTCCTCTCTCGTTGAATGATGGTATCACTACACTTTACCGACATTACGCTCTCGTCCACTATGCTGCATCCACGTTCAACTTGTGCCCAAATTTGCATACTACGCCGAGAAGTTCAACGTTCTTCACGTTCTCCCTACGTTGACGTCGTTACGTCGTAGTGTGACAGAGCCTTTACATATACATACACAGGGTAGGTTCAACAACCATACAGCACATAGCTGGTCACGGTGCAGGTGTCATGGGGGTGATGCCTAGAGCAGGAACCGAAGCCACATCGCTTGGATTCCGGGCCAGTGTGATAACCATTACACCACCTAGTCTCCTTGATGTCACCAAACTACCCACGCATACCTGTCTATGCGGATCCTTGCCTGAGAGGTCAGTGCAGACCACGACACTATAATAGTTTAGGTTCATCACACACTCCCACACTGGTAGGTTCCTATCGTGCACTATTGTAGAGCGGTAGTCAAGTAATGAAAGCAGTCTTTGTCGCATCGCGACCGACAGCATGATGATGATGATGTAGTGACCATCAAGGCTACGTACGTGATGTTATGCTAGTATTGCCTCCCGTGTCAAAGTCTGGATATATTATTTAGGCGTTAGGCTTCAGCCGACATGATGGACAAGATGGCTCGCACCACTGGTGAACGTGCGTCATAAATCATGTGGTTACTGACAGGTGACAGGTGACGAATTGATGGAGGGTTGAAGGGAAAGCGAGAAGGAGGTGGAGGGGTGGGGGGGGGGGGGGGGGGGGCAAAGGAGACTATGGAGTAATGTCATCATACGTCAAGCAGTGTTATCACGCGTCACCTAATGTCATCTGGGGTGTGATGTGCTTTGGTGATGGGGGCGCCACCTGGTGGTTGATGATCTCATTAAACGCCACCTAAAGGGTTCAGCCCACACACTTCACTACTAAGGCACATTGTGTGCACCCTTAACAATCCCCTTCTTCACCCGCTCCCTCCACCCCACAGTCACCACTCGACCTTCCCCATCCATACAGGTCCACTGACATCAATACAACTGTATCCCCGTTTAAAAAAATTTCAATTGGTATGGCTTTTTTGTCTATACTTAGAAAATACTCTTTTCGGGTGAATATACACTTGTCCGCCGCTGAGATACGGCACGGCTGTTTTGGCTGGTGGTAATTCTTCATAGTTACACATTTGGCTTTTATTTTAATTTTAGCATTGTTCATTACCGATAAATCCATAGTTATCTCCTTTTGCATGCTAGCGCATTATGCGACTGCTCAGGTCTAAGGCTATGTACTTGGGTAGAACAGGTGCTCTAGCATTACCAGCAGTTATCGGCAGGTACCAGCATGTGTCATTCAATATCATGCTTTGGCGTGGCTTACAGGGAGAGTGCCTATATAGGATAAGCCTTAGTGGAACTACAAAGGAGGTTAGTGTGTTAGCTAGGCAGGGTCAGTGTCAGATCATTACTGTGAGCTTGGGTACCGGTGTAAAGATTTCAAATTCCCCCCTGATTCAAGTTCCCCCCCAGGAACTTGAAAACGTTTTCAAATTCATCCCATGGGAATTTGAAAACGTTTTCAAGTTCCCTCCCTCGTTTTAACTTCCCCCCCCCCTCCCAATTTTTGGGGATTTCTCTTTATTTTTCTTTTTTTAAATTTGTTTATTATATTTTTCATAATGGCATAATGGAAATTATTACTAGTACAACAAAACATATTTCACCCCAAATGACACAAAAAGTCTCCAAGATGGCTAAGAAAATAATATTATAGGTCTGAATTTTAAAAGGTTTTTAAAGGTTTTTTTAAACTATTTTAAATTCCCAGAAGGGGGAATTTGAAAATAGGGGGAATAATCTGAAAACTGTTTTTAATTTCCCCCCCGGGAATCTGCAAACGTTTTTAATTTCGCTCCGGGGAAATTAAAAACGTTTTCAGATTCCCCGGGGGAACTTGAAAAGGGGGGAAATTGAAATTGTTACACTGGGTTCCCGCATTAAATGAGCTACTGGCAGTTGTATGTGGTTGGGGGACGTTACTATGTTATCCATTATAAATTGTTGATTCGGCAATGGAACGACACAGATAAGTAAAGACAGTTCATTCAATTTGGAGCTGTAGCACCTGGGCCCAGCCATATGAAGCAAATACCAGAACAAGTAGGATGGTGAGTGGGTGGAAAGGTTTGCACGTCATCGCTCGCTGAGAAGTGAAGAGAGGGGGCGCGAGACCGGTCTATAGTGCAAATGGTGAGAAGAACCACTGGGCAATTGGATGGACAAAGAAAATAGACTCATCCACCCACCTGAAGATGATTCCAAGGCGCAGTTGGTGGGGGGGGGGGGGGGAGGAAGAAGGCGTGTTGTTCCCACCAAATCAAGCGCAGTGTGAACATTGGGACCAATCTCAATGCCATTTATTACACTCTCAACATCTATTTGTGCTGGCTCCCTGACTATGTTGTCATCCAACGAAATAAGCATGCTGATCAGGCTGCGAAAAAGACTCTGAACTATGACATTGCATTGTGTCTGATTTCCCACTCTGATCTGAGGTCACTCATTTTTGCTCATATCAAATCCATATGGCAACATGAGTGGGATGAAAATGCATGTAGGAAATTACATAAAATGGTCTCACCTTTAGGGAAACCACTACAGACTCATGCAGGGGCTCGGCGGGACCAAGTGGTTCTTAGCTGCTGCCACATTGGCCACTTCTGGCTGGCATACATACTTTCTGACCTAACCCCAAATGTATCAGCGTCAGTTCCCACAGACACTCAATCACATTTGATTAAACTGTGTTGATGTTATGGCCTTATGCCAACAATTGTACATACCCCCAATAGCCGATGTTTACTTTTTGAGTTGGGGGTGGTTAAACAAACAAAAGAAAGCCAACAATTTTAAAATGCAAGCAGCATGCATGATTTTTCTACTGACATGAAGCAATGAGAAATGTTAGCCTTCTTGAGGGATACAGGATTGTACCACATCATATAGCTCTGTAAACCAGATTTGAACAATTTATGAAGAATGATACCACTGCCCTTTATCTAGAATTTAGATTTCATTGACAACAATTGTTATGATTGTGAGCTTTTAACTGCATGAGTGTCATTTGACACATAATTGATTTATACCTCTACATTCTGTGTAAAAGCGATAGTTGAATAATAATATGAGAAAATACAATTTGAATACTTCTCGCCATGAATAAGGCCTTTGCTGCCACCATAGGGCTAAGCAACCACGACTCAATCAATCAATCGCTATCACATGTATTGAGGAGAGTCAGATGGGTTGATAGCCACAAGGTATCACAATCAAATATGACTAATACGCTTTGATTATATTTTAAAACTTTGTACGTTATTCAGGGGGACTTTCTTGCATGTTGGGCTTGAGAAATGAAGGCAGGTCAGTCACGACTAATCGCCTCCCTCAGTCGGATGATAGAGTAGCCTGGGGAAGGGTTTAACAGATTGATGAGGTTCCTCTATGAAACAACACTGAAATATTGAAACTATCCCCAGGCTCATAATTCCTGTGGACCATTAGAACCGAGCACTCACTCCCCTGCTATAAATTTAATGGACATCATGAAGTCTTCAGAAAGGTTCCATGGAACCTCCTTTCGATAACAGTTTTGAAGTTTAGTCTCATTGCACCGGAGACCATTATGAGCAATTTATTATTTGATCTCTGTGGTTTCGTTTGATTTCTGCACGAGAGGGATTTGTCGCACCACACACCTGACGCCCTTCAATTGGTGTCCCATTAAGGGTTGGCTCCAGTCAGAACCAGAGTGTTACCGACAAGTAACCTGGGGTCCTCGCCCCAGATACCTTAAATGTAACCAAATCCTTATTGGATAGTTATGAATTACAAGCTTTCTTCATCTACCTGCTACCATATATGATATAGAATTTAAATTAATTTACTTTCACTGCAAATATCTCCAAAGTTAGACATTTATAATAAAATTTATTTCAAACTAAAATAAGATTACAATGATCAACTTAATATATTTATCTAAAAAGAAATACGGCTGAAAGGATCGAACTGCGCAACTTTAAGACCTGCTTAGTTCTCAACTCACGTTGCCATGGTGCTACCTCATTTGATCCCTTCATCATAGCATTACACCAACCCTACATAGTCACAACTACATATCACACCCACCCTACATAGCCACAACTACATGTCACACCAACCCTACATAGGCACAACTACATGTCACACCAACCCTCCATAGGCACAACTACATATCACACTAACCCTACATAGGCACAATTAGATATCACACCCACCCTACATAGCAACAATTACATGTCACACCAACCCTACATAGCCACAATTACATATCACACCAACCCTACATAGGCACAACTACATGTCACACCAACCCTACATAGCCACAATTACATGTCACACCAACCCTACATAGCCACAATTACATATCACACCAACCCTACATAGGCACAACTACATGTCACACCAAACCTACATAGCCACAATTACATATCACACCAACCCTACATAGCCACAACTACATGTCACACCAACCCTTCATAGGCACAACTACATATCACCCCAACCCTACATAGGCACAATTACATATCACACCAACCCTACATAGGCACAATTACATATCACACCAACCCTACATAGGCGCAATTACATATCACACCAACCCTACATAGGTACAACTACATATCACACAAACCCTTCATAGGCGCAATTGCATATCACACCAATCCTTCATAGGCGCAATTTCATGTCACACCAACCCTACATAGCCACAACTACATATCTCACCAAACCTACATAGCCACAACCACATATCACACCAACCCTACATAGGCGCAATTACATATCACACCAACCCTACATAGCCACAATTACATATCACACCAACCCTTCATAAGCGCAATTACATGTAAGACCAACCCTGCATAGCCACAACCACATATCACACCAACCCTACATGGCCACAACTACATATCACACCAACCCTACATAGCCACAATTACATATCACACCAAACCTACATGGCCACAACTACATATCACACCAACCCTACATAGCCACAATTACATATCACACCAACCCTTCATAGGCGCAATTACATATCACGCCAACCCTTCATAGGCGTAATTACATGTCACACTAGCCGTACATAGCCAAAACTACATATCAGACCTGCCATACATAGCCACAACAACATATTACACCAACCATTCATAGCCGCAATTACATATTGCCACAATTACATATCACACCAAGCCTTCATAGGCACAATTACATATCACGCCAACCCTTCATAGGCATAATTACATGTCACACTAGACATACATAGCCACAACTACATATCACACCTACCGTACATAGCCACAACTACATATTACACCAACCATTCATAGCCACAATTACATATTGCATAGCCACAATTACATATCACACCAACCCCATGTAGTCACAATTACATATCACACCTGTCCTACATAGCCATAACTACATATTAGTATATTACACCAACCATGCATAGCCACAATTATATATCACACCAACCATACATAGCAACAATGACATATTCCACCAACCATATGCAGCCACAATTATATATCACACCAACCATGCATAGCCACAATTACCTATCGCGCCAACCGTATGCATAGTCACAATTACATATCAAACCAACCCTACATAGCCACAATTATGTATCACACCAACTCTACATAGCCACAAGTATATATCACACTGGCCCTACATAACCACATTTACATATCACACCTGCCCTACATAGCCATAATTACCTATCACACCAACCATATGCAGCCACAATTATATATCACACCAGCCCTGCATAGTCACAATTACATATCAAACCAACCCTACATAGCCACAATTATGTATCACACCAACTCTACATAGCCGCAAGTATATATATATATCACACCGGCCCTACATAACCACATTTACATATCACACCTGCCCTACATAGCCATAATTACCTATCACACCAACCATATGCAGCCACAATTATATATCACACCAGCCCTGCATAGTCACAATTACATATCAAACCAACCCTACATAGCCGCAAGTATATATATATATCACACCGGCCCTACATAACCATATTTACATATCACACCTGCCCTACATAGCCACAAGTATATATCACACCAGCCTCTTTCTCTCCTCATTCTCAGCACACTTTGCATTGTCAACACCTACTCTCCATTACATGCGACTGCCTCGAGCCCTTTCTACCTACTCCGCCACCCCACATCACTCCCACTCCTACTCCCACCGCCACCCCATCCCCACACCCACAGACCCACATTCTCACCAGTCCCCTTTTCCCGCCAGGCCTGAGTCCGTGCCGACCCACTCGGACCCACCCAGGCCTGCCTGTCTGCGCGTGCACAATGCAGGCCGTATAAAATACAGTTGCTTAAAATGCACCCACCCCCACCATCCAATCCACCCACCCACCCTTTGACCCACCTTTTGGACACGGTGTATCTCGTAGAGTGGTTACCTGCCTCCCTCTTCCCACATCTCCTCTCCTCCCCGACACCCTTCTTCCCTCCATCTATCCTCCCCGGGCGTTCTTTAGATTCATTGTCTGGGTACCTTCATTCATCCATGCCTTACTGAGTGTTGGATAGTATGAGACGGCCTTTGTAGCACATGCCACAGCTGTTCCTTCTGGGGTACCACCGCTCCCCTCTCTTTCTCCCTCCTCTCTCTCCACCACCTCTCTTTCCTCTCTCTTCCTCCGCTGTCTCGCCCACTCTCCCTCCCATCCCGTTCGCCCCCGATTTCCAAGTCTGGTTTGTGTCTGAAGCTTAATGAGGGCAGTGCGTACACACAGACCACACAGTCTGGGTTTCACTGATCGCTACAGGCATGGACATGTGTGTTACTCTCATCACGGGGACCAGTGTTACTATAATACTAACTACATAGTTAGTCAAAAGAGGTACTAAATTCATACATGTATTCTCTTGCATTGAGCACAGGTTATTATTATTGTTATTATTATTTTTGTCATAATTTTTTTTTTTTTTTTGGTATTATTATTTTTGTTATTATTATTTTTGTTATTATTGTTGTTATTATTATTGTTGTTATTATTATTTTTGTTATTATTATTTTTGCTATTATTATTGTTGTTATTATTATTTTTGTTATTATTATTTTTGTTATTATGTTTGTTATTTTTATTTTTGTTATTATTGTTGTTATCATTATCTTTGTTATTATTATTTTTGTTATCATTATTTTGTTATTATTATTTTTATTATTATTTAGTTATTTCATTTTTGCGACACATGCGTATGAGTTAAATCTGAACGGGTTGTAAAATATCCCGATATTGGGATGTCGAGGAATATTATTATTGGTGGATATTGTAAATATTATGGAATTTGATGTATATTGGGGAATATGATACATAATTTCGATTGTCACATCGGACTGTGCAACTTTAAGACCTGCTTAGTTCTCAGCTCACGTTGTCATGGTGCTACCTCATATGAGCCCTTTATCATCATGCAGGCTGCAGTGATATAGCCATATCTCCCATTCATCAGGTCTGGCTAAAACCATCTTGCAAATTCACAGTGAAGGGGGGGGGGGAGGAAGAAGACAAGGCAGACAGAGGAAGAGATGGGAAGACAACATCAGGGAATGGGCAGTCCTGGAGTTCAGCAAGTCACAGAGGGCAGCGGAGAACAGAGACAAATGGAGTAAACTGGTTGCAAAGTCATATCTATGATGCCCTAATGACCCTCGTGGTTAAGGGATTGCTACTGCTTCTGATGATGATAATGATGATGAATTCACCAACCCTTTCATGGTGTTTGTGAATGAGAGCCCTCAAAAGCCCTCAGCTGTAAAGAGTTTACGGATTCTGCGACGGCTTGGGCGACAATTTCAGCTAGAGAACTCAAGACGGGAACCGGATGTGACCTATTTATGAACGACATGACCTATTTTAAGATTTCGCTACAAATAGACTCTTGTTGTCTTGTGTCCAATAAGGTCATATTACTCACATAAACATGACCCAATTTACCTACCTTTCAAAATAGGATGTTTGTATAGGCGCCATCTTCTTTAAAGTTCTTAATATCTCCCACCACCCCAACCACACACCCCACCCCCCACCACCACCACCAACACCACCAACACCCAAGCTGCTCGATTATGCAAGACAAGCCATGCCCTTATATTGGCTTATGCATGGCATGTGCTGAGGTCAATTGGGCCCTGCCCCGAGGACCCCGTTGATGAGGTCCTGCTGGCTTTCTACTTTCCAGCAGATGCCCCCCCCCCCCAACACCCACCCAACTCTCACCCTCACCCCGCAGGCCCTCACACGGTAGATATGCAGATGGGCTCTATCTAAATGCACCGCCGTAGTGGGCCAACCCATATACTCCCACTTAGCGGCACAAAGTGGGTGGCGCCCAGACGACTGGGTCGCCTATCCTATTTGCTAATGCAGCTGGGGCCGGGTAATTAAGTTGGGTGGGCAGAAATTGTAATTTGATCAGCGCAGCCGTCTCCGGGAATGCTGAGATAGTTGAGCGCATTAATGCATTGTACTGTGTGTGGTGGTGGTTACTGTGGGTGTGTGGTAGTGGTCGTGAGTGTGTGTGGGGGGTGTACGGAGGTAAGGGGTGCGTTGAACCTAGGTCCTCCGTTCCTCTCTCCCTCCCTCCCTCTCCCCCTCCCTCGCCTTCCCTCCCCTCCCTCCGCTCCCCCTCCCTCCCACTCTCCCCTTCCTCCCCGTCCCTCGCACCCCTCCCTCCTCTCTCTCCCGCCTACTCCTCCTCCCCCGCCCCCCCCCCCCTTCCTGCACCCCGTCCCTCCCGCAGGTTTAATTAGCGGATTTCACGTTCCCTTTGGAGTGGTGTTGTTGTCTTGTGGCTTTTTTAGACCTATTTTGTTCTCATGTTTTCCATGTAAATTGGCATTACATTTCTTCTTCTGTTTTTGTCTTCTTTTAAAAAAAATCTCGGTAAGATAAGATTACGCCTTGCATTGTCACAGGAGAGGGCTTCCATATTATACTGAAGGATGGCTGTGATTGGCTGGGGATGGTGGAGACTTGGAAAGACTTTGCAAGTTAGGGGAGGCAGGGGAATCAGTGGAAACAAGGGAGGCAATGCAGATAGTGTACGCAGGGGACCAGTTAGAATGCACGTTATACTGGATAATGGCTGTGATTAGTTGGGGGTTGTGGAGACATAGAAAGGCTAGGGAAGCCATAGGAGGAAAAGGTACCAGTGGAGACAAGGAAGGCAGTGCAGGCAATGTAGGCAGGGGGACAAGTTAAAATACACGTTATACTGGAAAATGGCTGATTAGTTGGGGATGGTGGAGACATGGAAAGTCTGGGCAAGTCATGGGGGCAGAGGTACCAGTGGAGACAACGGAGGCAGTGCAGGTTGTGTATGCAGGGGACCAGTTAGGATGCACGTTATACTGGATAATGGCTGATTAGTTGGGGTTGTGGAGACATGGAAAGGCTGAGCAAGCTATGGGATGCAGAGGTACCAGTGGAGACAAGGGAAGTAGTACAGGCAGTGTAGGCAGGGGACCAGTTGGGACGCACGGCATGCCAGAAAGGGTGAATGGGTATTGGGTGCGGGATGGAGATGAGGAGGAGGGGGGGGGGGTCACATGCGTCTATTTGCTACTGATGGTGGGGACATGGAAAGGCTTTGCAAGCCATGGGAGGCAGGGGTACCAGTGGAGACAAGAAGGGCAGTGACGGCAAGGGACCAGTTGGGATGCACGGCACGCCCGACAGGGTGAATGGGTAGTCGGGGCGGGGTGGAGGTGTGTGTGTGGTGGGGGAGAGGGTCACATGTGTCTATTTGCTACTGAATTGGGTCACGTGGCGAGTGTGTGTGTGTGCTGAGTAATGGAGGGGGTTACAGGAAGTTGTGCCTCATTCTCGCTAAGGCGAGATTACGGACATTATTGTCTGACTTTGTCGTGGAAATAGATGGATCTAGTTAACGATCTCTCAGATACAATCTCACCATCAGTGGAATGCGGTTTGGCTGTACCCTAATCTGGTTCTTGGACCCCCGTTTAGTTGGTTGTTTGGAGTTTTACGTCCTGGCAACATCTAATGGACGAGTACCGACTTGTGACAGTGCACACTAATGGTGACTTTATAGTGCTGGCCCACTGGGAGATCAGACCAACAGCACCATGACCTGAATTCCCGTTCAGTCACATTATCTTGAAACTGAACCAACCAGTCCTTGTTCTAACCTAATAATGCCGAGCGCCTGGCTAGGAAGCGACAAGTATCAATGTTTACGTGATTGGTTTGACTCGACCTTAGATGTTGCAAGGACGTAAAACTGTAACAAGTAGCCAACCAATCCGATGGATGGAAGTAACACTAGTAAATAGCTGTAGTACTTGCAGTATTTTAGTCTACCTTGGTTGCTGCCTTATTACTGTTGACAGGGGGAAACAGAGGGAAAGTTCAATAGCGGACAATTGATCTGTCACATTCCACTGCTCCTTGACCTATCCTAATAATGCCGAGCACCAAGCTATGCAACGCCAAGTATCAATTGGTTTGCTCGACTCGGCCAGGGTTCGAACCAAGGATTTGAATCCAAGGTTCGAATCCATTGACCTGCAGGCGCTCAACTCATTCCCCCGTCACACAGTCTCTATACATCATAGCACAGCAATATAATCAGACACTCGACCCAAACTTCCCACCGGTTAAGATTTGTGATTAGCTAAGACTAAAATAGAGGGTAATTTGAGGGAACTCATTAAATTCCTAATGAGGTAAGCAGTCTTCCGACGTGGTTCTTGACACACCCACACAGCCTTCTCCTGGTCCCCACACGACCATATATTAGGGTTATTTAATATTTATCGCCACACGCTCTTACCGCTACAATCGATTCTGGTCTACACTGTTGCTCACTATGCAAAATATATAATCTCTTGTGGAAAGTTTGCAAACTTTAGAACAGGCCAACTTGCAGCCTGGAATAACGCTAGAAGTGAATATGGATTTGGCAGTTGAAACTTAAGTGTTGCCTTAACTAAGGTTTGGGGATATTTTCAGCGGGTTTTCAATCTACATTCTTTATACATCTGATGATATAATTAATACATTATATGAATGTGCACTGGACAGCGTGGCCGATTTGATAGAGCACCTGCTTCCCACATGAGAAATCGTGAGTTCAATCCCCGGCCGAGTCAAACTGAAGACTTTCAAAATTGCTACCTGTTGGTACCTTGTGTGATGTTCGGCATTAGTAGGATAGGCTCAGCAGATTCTTTGTTAGGATAATTTGACTGAGTGGGATGTATTGTATCATGATGCCGGTGGCGCAATAAATCAGTGAAGCAGCACTATAAAAGCTGTCATCATGTGGCGTCAGATGCTGGTGGCTGGCACGTGACACCTTACGGATCAATCAAGATGTGCTCATAAGTAGTAACTGCTTCTATAAAAGAAGTGTGATTCATCACAGGGCCTAGTATTAAACAATCAGTCACCATAGCGATTTAGGTCAGGTTAAATAAATCTGGGAATCCTGGGATCATCAAATGGTGTTATCTCAATCACCAAACGGTATACAGACATATATGACAGTTGTATCAAATTGGAGCTGATCACCGAAGGAATATGAATCTGATCATGGCCCGTTTGGTCCAAAATGTGACTTAATACACGATTTTATGTGGTTCACAAAACCAAAGAGGCAGTTACCTCTTTATTTGTTATAGCTATTTTGTTAACATTAGTGAAATATTTGTGAAATATTTGTAAAATGTATTTATATAATGCTTAATAAATGAGTTCTAAATAAAGGTGTATTTTTGGATGATTTTTCAAGGTATGAATATATATTACCGTATCTCTTTCTTGGATAAGACAGCGTGGTGTAATATCCGTCCTATTGTTTCATTATTTCTTGACATAGATTAGCACTAGGAGATATCCTTTATTTGCTATTTTTGTGAACGCGTCCCATCACCTTGGGACGCAGGAAGTAGATGTGTTTGTGTGTGTTGGTGGGTGGGGGGGGGGGGGTGAGCTGAATAAGTGAGGAGGGTGAGTAAGGGGTGTGTGACGGGTGTGTGACGGGTGTGTGACGGGTGTGTGACGGGTGACTGAGGGGTGTGTGACGGGTGTGTGAGGAGTGAGTGAGGGTTGTATAAGGGGTGACTGAGAGGTGACTGTGGGGGGGGGGGGGAGGTTGCGGGGTGGGGGGTGTACCGTGGGGTTGTCGTAACATGGACCATTGTCAGACAATGTCTCTGATAACTAGGAAACCGAGATAAGGTCTCTTGAGGGGCGGCGGTGCTGGGGGTGGCGCTCAAAGTGGCGCTACAGATGGATGGTGCCGATAGCATTGGGAGGTGAGGGGAGGGGGTGAGAGAGGGTGAGGGTAGGAGTTAAAGGGAGGGGAGGAGGGGAAGGGATGAGGAAGGGGCTGGGCGAGGTTGGAGGGGAGGTGCTAAGGGGGAGGGTAGGGGATGGGTGAGGAAGGGGCTGGGGGGGGGGGGGGGGGGGCTGGAGGGGAGGTGGTAAGGGGGGGGTAAGGGGAGGGATGAGGAAGGGGGGGGGGGGCTGGGGTGGAGGAATGTGGAGAGTTGGAGGGGAGGTGAGGGAGGGGAGGTGATAAGGGAGCGGTAAGGGAGGGGATGAGGTGAGTGATGAGGGGGAGGGGAGGGAGGGGATGGAAGGTGTGAGGAGAGGAAGTGGAGAGACTGAGGGGATGGGCTGAGGGGGTGGATGAAGGGACGTTGGAGGGGAGGGCCGAAGGGAGGTAGGATGAGAGGGCTGATGGGAGGTAGGGGGGAGGAGGGGAGGAGGACGGAGGGAGGAGGATATGGCAGCGAGAGGAGTGGATGGCAAGAAGGGGTGGGGTACAGGGAGGGGGATGTGGTGAAGGTAGCGCGTGAGGAGGGGATAACACGGAAAAGAATGAGGGGGGGGGGGGGGGGGGAGAGAGGGGGAGAGAGGGAGAGAGGAGGGATGGTTGATGTGAGGGGTGAAGGGCAGATTAGTGGAAGGCGTGAGGGGAGGTGTGTGAAGGGAGGGCGGGCGTAAGATCACGGTGTAAGGGGAGTGTGTGATAGGAAGGGAAAAGTGAGAAAGGGGTGAGGGGATAGGGAAGGAAGGGTATAAGGGGAGCTTGTGTGTGAGGGGAGTGTGTGAAGGGGAGGGTGTGAGGGGTGGGAGGGGTGTGGGGGGTGAGTGGGAGGGTGGGAGGTGTGAGGGGAGGGTGTGAAGCAGTGTTTGATGGCAGTGCTTGAGGGGGGCGTGTGTGGTATGTGGGAGGGTGTGAGGGGAGGTTCTGAGGGAGGGTGAGAGGGGAAGGTGAGGAGGGAGGGCGGGGGGGGGGGGGGGTGAAGGAGGGTGTGAGGCAGGGGTGTATGGGGAGGGTGTGAGGGAGGGGCGTGTTGGAGTGTGGAAGGAGGTGTGGGCAGGGTCTGTGGGAGGGTGTGAGGGAGGGCGTGTGGGAGGTGTGAGGGAGGGTATGTGGGAGGCTGTGAGGGGAGGGTGTGAGGCGAGGTTGTGGGGGAGAGGGTGAGAGGGGAGGTTGTGAGGGTTGGAGGGACGTGTGGGAGTGGTGTGTGAGGGGAGGGTGTGTGGGAGGTGTGTAGGAGGAGTGTGAGGGGAGGGTATGTGTGAGGGTGAGAGGGGGGTTGTGAGGTGGAGTGTGTGTGGGAGTGTGTGTGGGAGGGTGTGTGGGGGGTGTGTGGGAGTGTGTGGGGGGTGGGATGTGTGGGAGGGTGTGAGGCGAGGTTGTGAGGGAGGGTGGGAAGGGGAGGTTGTGGGGGGGGCGTGTGGGAGGGTGTGAGGGGAGGGTTGTGTGGGAGGGTGTATTGGGAGGGTGTGAGGGGAGGGTATGATGTGAGGGTGAGAGGGGAGGTTGTGAGGGGAGTGTGTGTGGGAGGGTGTGTGGGAGGGTGTGTGGGGAGGGTGTGTGGGAGGGTGTGAGGCGAGGTTGTGAGGGAGGGTGAGAGGGGAGGTTGTGAGGGGAGGGCGTGTGGGAGGGTGCAAGGGGAGGGTATGTGGGAGGGTTATGGGCAGGGTGTGAGGGGAGATACTGAGGATGTAGCTTCTTTTCCTTCAAATCTAGTGAAAACATAGTAAACCATTCATAGTACAACACCTTATTGCGGGCGCTCCCTGTGGCTCTCAGTGCTTGAGACCGAATTGGAGTTAGATTTCCCTGATCGAATTACAAAATTGATGATTGCCAATACCTTGCCTGATCCATACTGGGATAGGGCAATTAACAATGGGAATGAGGAAGACTGATTGCTTGCTATTAAAATTCCCTCTATTTAATTAAAATCCAAAGGATGTCTAGCTCATACATAAGTAATTACTTTTTATACTGAGGGGATTAACGTAACGCATAGCAGTCTTTAAGTGACTGCTATAACTATTGCAAGGGGATCTAGCTCCTAAATGTGCCCTTCCTTTCCAAATCTGAACAAATTGGAAGAATTTCCTAATATATTGGTGTAAATTATTTATATTAGCGCATTGAAAAAAAACCCGGAATTGACAGAAGAGTGCGTCTGTGCATCGAGTACCTTGCATTTTGATTGGTCCCCAAAAGATTGGTACATTAAAATATATCCCCTGTAGATGAGCCGATTTAGTAACAAGCACTCATAAGGTCCAATGTATACAATCTTCTCTTTTTCTCTTGAAGATTTATACTGCCTATCATGGATAAGTCTGAATAGACTTGTTTTCACCATTTTACAGTTTGTCGATAGAATGCCTGAGCCTACACTTTTACCGACCCAAGGGATTTTTAACCTCCCACACCACATAGACATGGTATGAGAGCAACTGACCTTTGATGACGTTGTAAGTTATACACAGCGGTGGAAATCCAAATTGGCAGAGGTAGAGGCATGGGGAATCGAACCACCAACCTTCAGATTAGGAGTCTGACCTAGAAGAAAGTCAGACACTCTAACCACTCTGCCACAGAGAATACCACACTTACTACTTAGCTCCAATGATTGTTGTCAAACTGCTTGGAGATGGATGCATTCTAAGCGCTACTGCTGAAGTGCAATAGCCTTGTTTGATCATTGAAATTTTGTTAGATCTCTGCAAGAGAGGGATTTGTCTCGTCTCACACCTCACTCCCTTCGATAGGTGTCCCCGCAAGGGGTGGATCGGGCTCATGCCATAATGTTACCTCTCGATCACTCAGGGTCCTCCCCCCAAACACCTTCAACCTATCAACTTAGGTTGGTTGTTGCGGTTTTACCTCCTGGCAACAGCTAAGGTCATGTCAGGACGGAGCAATTTATGGAACTTAGGCAACTTAAAATCGCCTCAATAACAACAACAAAATTGAGGGTTGAGGCTAGAGTGTGATTAATTGTACTAAGCAGCGAGAATTATCAATGATGCCCACTGTGCTAATGATGACCCTTCGCCTCTACTTGCAGTACATTGATACCAAAGGCCAATAGTTGGCTAGCAGAGAATGCAGACATTCACCTGGTCAAATGTGAAACGATAGAGAAAAAAGTGACGTCAGTCAGCGAAGTAACATCAGAGTCACCTATGTTTCTGCCAAAAGGAAACCATGCCATATACGTCAAAGGCCTAAGGTAAGTAAACCTCGACGATTCTGTTTAATTCAAAGCCAAGCCCAACCCTGCCCCCACAAATGTTAATTAATTTGTGTTTAACACAGTGACATTAGGAAGTCTACAATTCGCAGATATACGGCATTGATTTGATAACTCGAGTACTTACTTGACAACACTTGGTATATATATATATATATATTTGTATATGTATATGTATATAGAAATAGATATATCTACATAATATGGATATGTGTATTTATCATGCATATATGTCTACATTCATGTATATATTTATGTATATATGTGTACATATATGAATAAATGTATATGTATACATCTCTATATGTATATATGTCGATATGTACATATCTGAATATATTTATGTATATTCACATATGCCTATGACTGTATATGTGTATATATAGTATAGTTAGACGAATCTTACCTTGGTACAGATGATGGATAACTCTTGTTTTCCCGAGGTACAAGCCTCGGGTAGTCGTGGGCTAGGGAGAAGGAAGCAACATCCGGTACAGCAATCTTCACCTAATTATTCAGGATAAAAATGAGCTTAATGATTGGAATTCCTCATGTTTTCTTTTTGGCACAAGCAAACGTAATAGTCGTGGCATGGTGTGGTGGGTGGGCCCTAGCCCACGACTACCCGAGGCTTGTACCTCGGGAAAACAAGAGTTATCCATCATCTGTACCAAGGTAAGATTCGTCTAACTATACTATTTTACCTCGGTACAACGCCTCGGCTACTCGAGGCCGAGGGAGACTTTACGTAGCCTCATTTTTATCCTCTATTATCTGATAAACCTAGTAATTTTTCAGTTGTAAATTCCAATTTTGTAAATTCTCACACATCTTCTTAGTTGGTGAGTAGGCGGGTTACAACCCCGCCTGTCTTTTCTAGCCGTTTGTTGCCATATTTAGCCAACGACTTTGCCGTCTTGCAGCCGGCATATGCTAGGATTCTCTTCACTGAGATTCCCAATTGTCTCGTCCTCGAGACCATAGCACCTCTTGTAAAGTGCGAAGCGTAGCGTCCTATGTCAAAGCCTGCTGACTTGAGCATGTGAATCGTCCAACTGGCGATCGCATCTCTGGATAAAGCCTTATGTGGCTTTATGAAGCTTACCAAAACTGTCATGGAAATATGTATTCCTTTTATCTTGGATATATAAGCCCTAATGGCTGACACTACACACAGTTTCCTGTCATGTGGGAACCCATTAAAAAGAACCAAGGAGAGGGGATCTCCAGTACTGTTTGATTTTAAATTTTTCCAAATCAAACATGGCCTCCTTGTTATCAATGTCTAGGCTAGTAAATAAAAAGGTCAACAATTACTTGGGCCCTATGACTGGTTACCCAAAGTAACAATACAGCTAATTTAAAGCCTAGCTGTTTATCTATAGATGTCCCTAACTAGACGATTTTCAAGAAACCTTAAATACCCCTGAGACATCCCAAAACCTATTATACTATGGTTTAGGATGGTTTCTTTCATATAATGACCTCCCGAAACACTGAAGGACTTCGTGTTTCCGAATTAATTCTCCGTCACTCCTTGGTAAGATGACCGAAAAAGCTCATCGAGCTGCATAAAAGGCTCCATAACCTAATCCATCATCCTGCATCATTCGCAAGAGGCGGACTACCTCGGCAAGGGATGGTTCCATTGGCTTAACTTTATGTATTTAACCAAAAAATGACCATTTATTTTGTGGATGGCATAAAAAATATTTATGTAACACCTTGTTATTCTTTCTTGATTCAAACCAATCAAATTATTGAACCAATGTCATCATTTAATGACCAGTCCAAATAATCATGCCGAGTAACTTTCTCTAAACCAAAGTATTGTAAATATGTGTTCCGAAAGGAATGCCAGAAGGGGTGTTGTTAACACATCCCCACGCATCATTAATGCTTAAAAACTTTTCCCTTACGTGTAGGAAAATTATAAAGTCCTCAGCTCTTAAGGCTAATACTTCCAACCATGGCTGCATGTCCCAAACAGGGACCATCAAAGCCCTCCTTGCTACTCTGCCGATTCGGCTGAATGTTTAGGAAAATGTAATCAAATTTATTTTCCTCCCAAATCAAAGAGACAACATCCACTTGCCAAAAATCTTGCTCTGGATGCCATGAACAACCTTATAAAATGTCATTATTTCATGATGCCAACAAAATATATATGGCTTCCCCAATTCCAATTTAATTTCACTCTTATTATATGAGTTGGACATTGTCCTTCCCATGTTGCGAATGAAAGCCATTACTGTAGTACTATCTGTCAACATCCTGACATAGCATTAGGGCATGCCGGCTAAACACCTAACCCTAAATACACTGCTTCTCAACTCTAGAACATTAATATGATCTAAGTTCTTCATCAAGTCAACGGCCTTCCAAAATCCATTTTAGTTATGTCGTATGCTTTCCAGCAACTCCTAACTTCGTAAATGTGGTACCTCAACCATTTACTGCATTTTACCAGATGCTTTTGACTGCACAGCAAAACATGAATCATCACTGTCCGGGAAGATCCTGTCCTTCACTTTTCATGAGCGAACAAATTAACAATTTGTAAAGAAGGGAAAACACAAGCTAAACCACTTGGTAAACAAGTAAATTCATATAGTTGTTCATTCGAAATAAACCTTACAAAAGTTCGGTCTGTTTCATAACTTGGTCGGTAACTGCCTGTGAGCAGCTCGACTATAACTGGACCATAATGAATGAATCATCAATTTATGGAAACCGTACCATTATTTTTACCTCCTGGAAAAAACCATTTCCATGGCCCTCTGAGTTTGCTTTGCAACCTCTCCTTATTCTGTTGAGATATTGAGTGAGAGCATTACTCTAGCTTCATGAGCCGATTCTCTAGCCCAGCAGGCCGACATCTGGCCTGCATAGCTCCCCTAACACAGGTTATACCAGGGAGGGCTTAAACCATCACTACCGGTAACGAGTACTTATCATCAGAAAAGGGGAGCATTGGGGTTACTTCCCATCGTAAGCAAACAACCCTTAACTCCAAGATCTCAGGATCATTGAAATATAGAGTGCTCAACCAACTATTTGTTTATTGTTTCCTCCTAGAAAAATCTATATCATATCCAGACTGGTACCGTTAATAACAGTACAACCCATGGCTAACCCAGCCAAAATATCTCTCAGGCCAGACACCCTATAACCATCAACAGAAAGTTTAAGCGTGGCCATCCAACAAATTGTTTTTATTTTCATCCCTAGAACCTCTAAGTTCATATCAGGACGTACATAATGTGGCTTCAACCAACCTGTCTTCGCTCGGTCACGAGCGGGTTAATCGTAATATGTCATCAGCCAACAAACCTCTCCGTTTGTCAATGAGCGGCATAACGTGATGCAACTTCCGCCAACCTCGTTCTCCGGTCAGCTTAAAAAAAGATGTAACTTCAGGCAACATCACCCTCCATTAGGTAACAGACCGCCTAAACGGGATGTGGCTTCAGCCAACATCATTCACCGTTTGGTAACAAGCAGCCTAACCGGAATGTGGCTTCAGGCAACATCTTTGGTAGCAGGCGGCCAAAAGGAAATGTGACTACAGCCAACCTCGCCCTCCATTTAGTAAGGGATGGCCTAAACAGGATATGGCTTCCGCCAACATCGTTCTCAGTTTGATAGCAGGCGGCCAAACAGGATGTGGCATCCGCCAACATCACTCTCTGTTTGGTAACAGACGGCCTAAATGGGATGTGGCTTCCGCCAACATCACTTCCCGTTTGGTAACCGGCGAGATAACCTGATGGGGTCACAACCATCATCGCTCTAGGCAACGGGAGGCATAAGCATAATATGGCTTCAGCCAACATCGCTCTCCGTTCTGGAACGGGCGACACAACGAGATGTGGCTTACAGCCATCATCGCTCACCACTCGGCCACGGCCGGGTACCAACATGGCTCTCCGTTATGCAACGGCGGCTTAAACGTGATGTGGCTTCCGCCAACATCGCTCTCCGTTCGGCCACGGGCGGCAACTACTGGTGTTGGAGAACGTATTTACACCGTTCCAACACAGGCGTGTAAGCTAATGTGTCATGTCGTAGGGTAACGGTATGGAAGCCGAAACCAAACGAGGGGTAGGGACCAGTATATCGGTACCCTCCCACACTCTCTGTTCCGTACACTTCTCCCTCCTGCGGCTACTGCGCCAGCAAGTTGGAGAAAATGCTACGAAACTCGGAGGTACGCCTTAAAAAATTGGGAATCCATAACAGAAACCCAGGATTAATTTCCAACGCGAATCCATAAAAGAAACCGAGGAAAAATCCCAACGAGATGAGGCTCCAGCCAACATCGCTCTCCGTTCGGCAACGGGCGGCTTGTTGAACCAAAAATCTTACCTGTGATGTGGCAACCACCAACATCTACATACACAATTTTAATTATAAAATAATTCCATAAAATCGAAAAACACCACTAGATGTTCACTGCATTCGATTAATAATAATGTAATAAACATATCCACACAAGAAATACGTATCCTCCTGTATTCTTGGGTTTAAACTCCTAAGAAAAGCCGCTAACGCAATAGCGACAATCACTGAATCAGTCGAGCAACCGACCAGAAATAGACAATCACGGTGAAGTCAATCTACCGTACCGGCTCCCGAATCGGTTTAAAGCCAATGAATTGTTTAATATATCCGCAATATTCTAATATTCATAGAGAATATTGTTCTCCACAAGAAATATGTATCCTCCTGTATTCTTGGGTTTAAAGTCATAAAAACGCTACGAAACAATAGCGAATATCGAGTCGGAAATCCGACCAGAAGTAAACCACACGGCGATGTCAACTCCACCGTACCGGCACCCGAATCGGTTTTTCGGCAATATATTCTTTAATATATTCACCAATATTCTAATATTCATATAGAATATCGATGTACACAAGAAATATGTTATTCTTGGGTTTAAAGTCATAAAAACGCTACGAAACAATAGCGAATATCGAGTCGGAAATCCGACCAGAAGTAAACCACACGGCGGTGTCAACTCTACCGTACCGGCACCCGAATCGGTTTTTCGCCAATATATTCTTTAATATATTCACCAATATTCTAATATTCATAGAGAATATTGATTGTACACAGAAAATATGTTATTCTTGGGTTTAAAGTCATAAAAACGCTATGCAACAATAGCGAATATCGAGTCGGAAATCCGACCAGAAGTAAACAACACGGCGATGTCATAACAGTCATTGTCAACTCTACCGTACCGTCACCCGAATCGGTTTTTCGCCAATATATTCTTTAATATATTCACCAATATTCTAATATTCATAGAGAATATTGATGTACACAAGAAATATGTTATTCTTGGGTTTAAAGTCATAAAAACGCTACGAAACAATAGCGAATATCGAGTCGGAAATCCGACCAGAAGTAAACCACACGGCGATGTCAACTCTACCGTACCGGCTCCCGAATCGGTTTTTCGCCAATAACTTCTTTAATATAATCGCCAATATTCTAATATTCATAGAGAATATTGTTCTACTCTTTATACACACTCGTTGAAAAAATTTCCATAAACTAACCCCAAGTTCTGGAGTTATTGAAGAAAAAGAACGCTGTACTTACTCGCAAACGTCCACCGCTCACGAGTGGAATATGCTAATTGCTGTACCGGATGTTGCTTCCTTCTCCCTCGGCCTCGAGTAGCCGAGGCGTTGTACCGAGGTAAAATCAACATTTCTATATATCTACATATGTATATATAAATGTATGTATATGGATATATGCTTATATATGTATTTCATATATATATATATGTATAGAAATATGTATATATTTAATGTGCGAGTTATTTCTAGTCTCCTCACACCTTCTGAATATATAATAAGGAAGATATGTGTGCTATTTCTTATTCTTATTCTTCGTACCTTCTAATTTCTAGTAATGGCTTTCTGTTCAGTTCCACCAGCATGAAAAGCGACCAATATCGATTGGCCATGTTGGTGCAATGGGGGACAGAAATTAGTATCTATTTCATTGTAATCCTTACCTTTCAATGTTTTTAGTTTCGATTTTTTATTAATTCACTGACTAACACCTTTTCAAACCATTCCAGCACAAAAGAGTCCATCAATGAGCGAGTGTGATGTTCTCAGATGATGATGATGATGAGTGAGTGGTCAATGATGATGTTGATGATGATCAGAGATGATTATTATGCCAATACCACTGATGACCTACATATATGACCATGACTTGACCGTTTGACTTTCCAGATTATGGTATATCCGAGAGAATCCAAAAGTGAAAGCGAAAGCAAAAGAGGCACCTAAGACTGCCACAACACGGGTAGGCAAACCACAAGATCGGAGAAGGTGGGCGATAGTACATCTTATCAGTATGTTATCAGCACCACCGTCCCCGTCCAGCAAGCTGACTTTGGTGTGACTCCCCTCCCCCACCTGAGCATTACATAATCGACCCACGCTAATTCGTGTACTAATAAAAGATATAAAATGAACACCGTCAGTGCGCCCTGTCCGCTCAGTTCAAGCAGTAGCATTATCATTATTGTTAATAGTATTATCATAGAGCGGTATCGTTATCATTGCCTGCCCTGTACTCCCCAAGTGCCATCTGGTTTATCCACATTGCCAACTCCCTCTCTCACTCTACCATGCTGGTGTTATGTGTTGGCCCGTGTGTGCCCTAAATATAAGTATATAAGTATATAAGTACATATCTGTATATATGTATGTACAGGTATATCTATATACATGCTGATTGTGTTATGTGCTAGTCTTCGTGTGCCCTATATACAAGTATATGTAGGTATATATATGCATATATATGTATATATAGGTATATATATATATATATATGTATATGCGTTTGCCCTACATACATAGTTATATATATATGTGTATATATATAGGTATGTATATGTATATGATGTTTGTGCTATGTGTGCCCTATATAGAAGTATATGTGGGTATATATATACATATATATATATATATGTGTATGTATGCATATAAATGTATATATACCTACATAAATATGTATATATATATGTGTGTTCCCTACATATGAGTATATGTAGTGGTGTACCTATATATGTATACCTATATATATATATATGTTTATGCTGCTTGTGTTATGTGTTAGTCTGTTTATGCTCTACATACAAGTATGTATATGTATATATGCGTGTATATATACATATGTATGTATACATATGTAAATATGTATGTGTGTATATATAGCTATGTGTACATATGTATATATGTGGTTATATGTGTATATAATATGGATATGTTTGGATATATATATATATTTACATACATGTCTGTATTACCTGCTGCCTACCAAACCAATCCTCTGTGGTCGCCTCACATACTTCTTGAGCAGACATTTTCCATAGTGCAGGTTTTTTTTAAACTACTTATGATTCTGCATTTCCAGGGTGTAGGTTATTATACTCCTATGTAACCTCCTATTATCAGTATGTGTACCTCGTTCCCAGTGTGGACCTCATTCCCAGTATATCATTCCCAGTGTTGACCTCATTCCCCGTATGTCATTCTCAGTGTGTACCTCATTCCCAGTATGTCCTTCTCAGTGTGTACCTCCTTCCCAGCATGTCATTATCAGTCTGTACCTCATTCCCAGTATGTCATTCCCAGTATATACCTCATTCCCGGTGTGTCATTCCCAATGTGTACCTTTTTCACAGTATATTATTCCCACAGGTTACCTCATTGCCAGTACGTCATTACCAGTATGTTTACCTCATTGCCAGTATGTTATTCCCAGTATCTTATTCCTAGTGTGTGCCTCATTCCCAGTACATCAATCCCAGTATGTTTACCTCATTCCCGGTACGTTATTCCCAATATGTTTACCTCATTCCTAGTATGTTTTTCCCAGTGTGTGCCTCATTCCCAGTACGTCATTCCCAGAGTGTACCTCATTCCCAGTATGTTTACCTCATTCTCAATATGTTATTCCCAGTGGGTGCCTCATTCCCAGTACGTCATTCCCAAAGAGAAACCTCATTCCCAGTATGTTTACCTCATTCCCAGTATGTTATTCCCAGTGGGTGCCTCATTCCCAGTACGTCATTCCCAGTATGTTTACCTCATTCCCAGTACGTCATTCCCAGTATGTTTACCTCATTCCCAGTATGTTATTCCCAGCGTGTGCCCCATTCCCAGTACGCCATTCCCGGAGTGTACCTCATTCCCAGTACATCATTTCCAGAGTGTACCTCATTCCCAGTATGTCATTCCCAGTATGATTACCTCATTCCCAGTACATCATTCCCAGAGTGTACATCATTCCCAGTACATCATTCCCAGTACGTCATTCCCAGAACGTCATTCCCAGTATATACCTCATTCCCAGTGTGTCATTCCCAGAGTGTACCTCATTCCCAGTATTTCATTCCCAGTATGTCATTCCCAGTATGTCATTCCCAGTATATACCTCATTCCCAGTGTGTCATTCCCAGATTGTACCTCATTCCCAGCATGTCATTCCCAGTATGTGTACCTTACTCCCAGGCTTTCATTCCTAATTTCTCAGGGTGGTCTGCAAGACATGATATTACCTATATTTAGGATGTGTCATACTTCTTATCGCTGGTATGGTTTCCTATGAGGCTGAAGGCTGAGGTCTGTTTCGAATTGCCTTTCCCACCCATAAAATCAAAGATGCTGGCATGAGTTAAGCACTTGTTGGGAGGTCGTTCCTTCGATATCCGGTCAGGTTAAACAAAACACTTATCAAATTAAACTTGTCGCTGCTTAGGAAAACAACTTATTGTGTTCAAGATGTTACTAACCACTTAAAGCTATTAATAGTAAATAACCTCTCAAACAGTCATCCTGAACTCTCAGTCTATCCTGTCAGGTATTATCACATGTCCGCGTGTGCGGACTCAACTCAGATGGTGATTGTGAGGTCAATGTGGCGTGTCCAATTCTATGGAATAGGTTCTTAGAGAAGTGGAAACCCTATAAGATTTTGATGCAGTTCTCAAGCCTCATTTGGAGGTTTTTAATTGAAATTTCGCTATCATTCAACTATTTAAACCTTGTCAGTGAGGGTGCTCTATTAAATGTATATTTGTTTGTTTGTTGTTGTTTTATGTCATAGCAACATCTAAGGTCATATCAGGATGGGTACCGACTTGTGACAGTGCGCACTCATGGGAAATCAGGCCATCAGCACCATGACCTGGTATCCCACTCAGTCACATTATCCTGACACTGAGCACACCAGTACTTGCCCTGTCCTAATAATGCCAAGCACCTGGCTAGGAAGCAACAAGTATACATTTTTAAGTCATTGGTTTGACTCGACCAGGCCTCGAACCCACGACCCCACGATCTACCAGCACGGGAGACAGACGCTCTAACTCATTCGGCCATCCTGTCTGGTCTATTATTAAATGTATATTATTATTACCTAGCTTGACAATTAACAATACTAGGATAGTGCAACAAACAGTGAAATGGGAAGGACCAGTACAGACAGTGAGCGCAGACCCTCCACTCTGCTAAATATATTATTCAAATATTTATTTACCATATCTCGGGATTCCAATCACAGTGGCATCCTACGATGAGTATTAACCGAGGTGAATATAAAAAGTGGCCATGCATTTCAGAGGCAGCGAGGGCTCAAACCACCGTAGTGTGGTAATAATCCATGCCTTAAAGGGCCCTTGACTTTCAAGCATTGATCACTATGATTTGTAGAAGCTAAAATTTGAATGTATTTTTTTAATAACCATTTCAGCAATAGTATCTATCATTGGCCTGACACCCAGTCTGATGTCAGGTTTTATTAGACTCGGCAAATCGCCAGGCGTTGAAATTGATATCATTATAGAGAATGCTATTTAGGCATTTGAATTAAATATTTGATTAAGCGCTTAAGTTGTTGTGATGAAGCATTTTCTACAATGATATCTTTTACAGGGTCTGGCACCAGACAGGGTGGCCGAATGAGTTGAGCATGTATCCCGTGTTGGTAGATCGTGGGATTCGAATCCATCGGGTCGAATCCTGGTTCGAGTCAAACCAATGACTTAACAAATTGATATTTGTCACTTCTTAGCCAGGCACTCATCATTATTACTATTAGGATAGGGTGAGGACTGGTTGGCCTAATATCAGGATAATATGACTGAGTGGGATATCAGGTCATGGTGCTGGTGGCATAGTCTCTCAATGGGGCAGAACTATAAAGTCGCCATGAGTGTGCACTGTCACAAGTCGATACCCATCGTGATATGACCTTAGATGTTGCAAGGACGTTAAGCTCCCAGCAACCAACCAACCAACCAACCTCAAAACCTATATCGGACAATAACTGCTTACCGTCTGACCATCATCAATATAGCTGTGTTTATCCCCGGTGGCCGTGACAGCTGATTGTTTGGTGAGATGGCTTCTGAGCAGGCCGGTTGTGCGCAATGTATTCTGGGTAGACTGGCGGAGTGCTGGGTGTTTATGACGCCTGCCATAGACGCGTGACCCTTCAGTAGCTGCCTCAGCCCAGGTTATTTACCCATGATCGTTCTCAAGTTGGCACGCCGTCAATTCCCATCTTTGTCTGTGTGTGTGTCTGAGTGTGTGTGTGTGTCTGAGTGTGTGTTAATTCCTGACGGGGGCAGCCATCGCCTCCTCCTCTCGTGAAGGCGTCACCTACTTTGCCAAATTGGATGTCTTAGCGTGGTGATAGATTTATTTTGTTCACCCGTTAGAATTTGATCTTAGTGAGACTTGTTGATTGGTACTAGGGTAAAACAGTGTGTTCAGAAAACAAAACGGTACCAGGCAGATGCTGTACGTTGTTATGCACGGTGGGAGGCTACGTCTCGGAGCTCCGTAGATGACAACACTCTCTACAAAGGCTGCTCTCCCCATCCCCCTCCCCCTCCCCTCCCCTCCCCCTCCCCTTGCCTCCACCTGCTCGTCCCTCCTCCTCCCCTTCCCCCACCCCTCCACCTTAACCTCCCCTTCCCCCACCCCCTCTCCCTCCCCTACCTTCACCTCCCCGTCCTCCACAGACCTTTTCCCCCTTCCCCTTTCCCCCCTCCCCTTCCAAGATTCGCCCTTTCCCTTCCCCCTTTTCCCTTCCCCCTTTGGCTTCCCCTTCCCTATTCACGCATTCTCCCTTCCCTCTTCCTCCTTCGCTCTTCCACCCATTCCTTCCTTCCCGCTGTTGTCCCTTCCCCCCTTTCTCCCCATTCCCTTTTCCTGTTGTCCCCTTTCCCTCATTTCCCATTCCTCTTCCCATCATCTCTCCTTATCAGTTCACCCGTTCTCTCCCTCCAGACCCTCCCCCAACCCTCTTACACCTTCCTCTGAACCATTCCCTTTTCCCCGATAACCTCTTCTCCTCCTCCACCCCTCCTCTCCATCCACCTCCACCCCTCCTCTCCATCCACCTGCCCTCTTTCCTTCACCCTGCATTTCTACCCACCCTATTTCCCTCTAGCTCTCTAGTCCTTTCCTCTTCTTTCCCACCTTTAACCCTTCCCCGCCCCTCCCAGCTCTTCATCCTTTAACCACCTATCTCCCGCTCTCCATCCCGTCCCACGGCATCCCTCCCTCCAGTCACTCCAACCCTTCCTCTCCACCCGTAATCTATATAGGAGACGGCCTGATTAAAGCTGCCTAATCCCATGAGATCATCAACTTTTGCCTATGGTGTTCATCATTTCGACGGGCACACCAAAATTAATTTGGGCAGGCTTTTTAAAATGTTGGTACATTAGTTGATTAAGCAAGGGAAATTTCAATCGCGGACAATTGGTCTTCCTCATTCCATTGCTCCTTGCCTTCTCCTAGTAATGCCAAGTGTCAGGCTAGGTAGCGACAAGTATACATTTTTAAGTTATTTGTTTGAGTCGGCCAGGGTTTGAAGCCGGGAGGTTCGAAATCCAGGACCTACCAGAACGTGTTTCTTTTACACCTCGAATATCTTCAAGGTTAACTTTTTAAAATAAAAGTTAGTTCCAAGTATATAAACTAGATTATAACCATCAACATATTATATTCATCTCAGAATAATGACAGAAACTCAAAAGCAGCGGACTATGCAACTTTTAATGGAGTCAAGCATTATATTTTGCTGATAAAGCATTTCTAAAAGGCTTCCAGTGTTGGACATTCTTATATAGACAGATGCCTTACCTTCACCATCGGCCATCCAGTAATTAATAAATGAAATAATAATTCCAGAGGTTTAATGGAGTCAAGCATTATATTTTGGTGATAAAGCATTTCTAAAAGGCTTTCAATGTTGGACATTCTTATATAAAAGCTGAATTTCAGTGTATATTAACTGGTCATCGAAAACATAGAAATAAAACCTAATATCAGAGTTTACTCAGATTGATATTAGTTTTATTGCGCCCGGCAACATATTCACCATGATCAGGGTCCATACGGGGCCTGGAAAGTCTTGAAAAGTCATTAACTTCATTTGGCCCATTTGAAGGCATTGAAACTCCTTGAATTAACCTATTTGGGGTAATTAGTCTTCAAAAACCTTGAATTTCTCCACTGATCTAAATTAGTCTGAAATTGCCATTTGCAATTGTTGTTTTATCCTGAAACCGTAAGAAAATAATGTTGAATTCCTATCAAAAACAGCCTTGAAAAGCCTTGAAATAGCCTTGAATTCCATGTCTTCACTTGCGTCCAGACCCTGCATAGGAATATGATATGAACAGAACTAGGGATATTGATTAAATTAGCATCATCAGTTAGAATGAAACGGTCTTAGAATGCTCTCCCTGTGTCCATGTCCTACCACACTCCCCCCCCCCCCCATGTCTGACCAAACCTGTCTGGCTTGTATTTGGTTATAACCATTTCCGTACCGGAGTCGTTACCTTCACCCTCGGACATCCTGGAATAAATAAATAAAATAATAATCTCCAAAATTCTCAGCGATTTGCAGTCTTCTGAAGGACTAACTACATAGGTATATAGTGTTAACCTGTTTTAAAGATCTACCTCCGAGAAAATATAGTCTAACTATCCCGAATGCAGTGCTTCTTTCTGAATGAAACGAAGATATCTGGTGCATATGTTCATTCTATTTAATAGGAAATTCATTTCGATAACGGTGTTATTATGTACATATATACGGACATTTTGCATGAAGTTATAGATAGAGTTTATTGGTTACAACAGATATAGGTAAAGAAGATTGAAAATGGCTGAGAACGTCGTGTGTGTCCATACTCAACTGTGTGTCCTGTGAAGAAGCGTTATATAGCATATTGACCTTCACCGGTTTGTAGGTCATCGGCTTTATGACCCCACACCCAATGGCTCTGTTAGTCCTATGTTATTTTGTCGTAACCCCAGGTTCAACTCTGCCTAATTAACTATGTATTTGGTTCAGGGCGCCATATATATATATATATATATATTTTACCTCGGTAAACAGCCTCAGGCTAGCCTCAGGCTAGGGAGAGGTAAGCACGTCCGGTACCAGCAATTAGCATATACAACTCACGACTGGATAACGTGTCGTTGGGTTGCTCCGGCAAAATTAGTCTACATACAAGCAAATACGCAGTAAGTATAATAAAAACTGTGGTTAGCTTAATTATGATGCATTAGAGCATCAATATGGAAAGTTTAGACTTTCGTTGGTCCAATTTGGACGAGTTATTTGGTTATAAACAACCAAGGATAGAACACTCGAGTGGGTTTCTCGAAGGAACCAAACCGGTCATTAGCGGTTATGTCAACACCCGGGTCACCGTGTGACTATGGGTAGAGATGTGGGTTTCGCCCTATCTCATGTGGAAATTCTCTCGTACTCTAATAGAGAGTAATGTTGGAGATGCTCCTGGGTTTCTTTTATAGACTCCCCTAGACAAAACTTTTTCAGGCGTTTCTCCGAGTTTCGTAGCATTTTCTCCAACTTGTTGACGTAGTAGTCACAGGTGGGAGAAGTGTGCGGAACAGAGGGATGGGCGGGCCGATACACTGGTCCCGACCCCGCGTAAGGTTTGGGCTTGACCCACAACCCACGCACAAATTTAGCTTATTACGCCTGTGTTATAACGGTATAAACACGTTCTTTAACACCAATAGATGTCCAAATGAGTTTGAAACAACCATATTGTGACATATATATATACCGGGACTGATCAAAAATGTTTGTTTCAGTTCCCGATGGCCACGAAGCGGAGTAAGCGCGGTGCAGCAGCAGCCGAGGGGCGTGTTCCGAGTGGAGTGGACGAGGAGTACGACTCCTCACCCGTGTTGTCGGCAGGGCCGTCGACACAGCCCCGGGCGCATATCCTCTCCGACCCGGACGAGGACGCAGTGCCTGATGTGCCTGCGCCTCCAGATTGGGAGGCTCGCTTTGCAAGATTGGAAAGCCACATCTTGACTGCCAAATCGCCTGTGTCTCGGAAGCGGCGTAGGCCGAGTGTCCAAGAGGATTCATTTGAGGATTTCTTGGACACAGACTCGGCGGTGGAGCTTAAGGCTCCTCCTCCTCCTTCTCCTAAACGGAGGAAGAAGAAGAAACAGGTGATTTCTTCGGGTGATGAATTCACCAAGGAGCGGGCAGAGTCTGGTTTGCGCAAAAAGCGGAAGACTAAGTCCAAAAAGAAGAAGAGGAAGAGGAAATATTCTTCTTCTGAGTCGTCCACTGAGTCTACTTCTACGGAATCAGACTCAGACACCGTATATGAAGGGGTCTATGCGGACATTGGCACTAAAGTGGCTAAGAAGGTGGAGAAGCCAAAGGCTAAGCGGGTTAAAACCACTACGCTTATGCGCGAGACCGTGAATGGTCATTTTCGCACGTTCAAACCGGCGGAGGTTATCTCCAAGTTAGGAGATGAGTTAACAGGCATAAAGGGTGTTCCCAACTCCATCATTAAAGAGATGGATCGGGATGTCAATATGACGGATGACCGTAAGAAGTTTGAGGATGTGTTGCACACAGTGCATAAGGCAGTGTTGGCTACCCTAACAGCTATTGTTCCTGTGGCTAATAGGATGCAGAGTGAAAATAAGTTCTCATCTTTGGCTAAGACAATGGACAAAGGCATTGCAGTACTAGCGGCGGCAGGTAATTACCTGTCGTTTCGAAGATATGAAAATGTCTTCAAGTCAGTTTGCACAGATGCTGGCAAAGAAGTGGCTCGCTCTAAGAAGGTTACCGATAATGAGGGGAAGGAGTTTACGCTCTATCTTGCTCCAGAGCCGATTAAAGGGAAACCTTTAGATAATACCAAGATGTTTGGCGGTCAACTACAATACCTCTATAAAGAGGTAGAGACTGCAGCCAAGAGTGGCAAAAACATGGATGGCAAGAAGAAACAGGAAGTTCCTCGTTTCAAAAAGTCACGAGGGGATTTTCGTCCACGACGGTTCACCAGAGGAACCAGACCGAGTTCAAACTTTGGTCAAGGGTTTCGGGGCCGGGGCGCTCGCCCAGGCTGGACCGACAACACCGCACGGCCAATAGGTCGAGGGTTCAACTCGTCGAGACCTTTCCCCAGGGGCGGGTCCAAGTAGAGGTCCAAACACAAACTTTACAAGTCCCTGCAGCCTCTAAAAACACACAAACTGTAAGCAACTTTGTGGCTGGTAATATTAGTAATCATATTTCTGAGTGGCACAAAATTACTAGTGACCAAGAAATTATAGAAATAGTTAGGGGTGTTCAAATTCCCTTTACACAAATTCCTGTACAAAGTATAATACCTTTTCCATATAACATTCAACCAGTTGAACGAGACGCACTAACTAAACAGGTACATAAATTCTTTGAGAAAGGAATTATACAAAAAGTGACACACTGTTCAGGACAGTTTATTTCAAACATTTTCTCGAGACCGAAGCCTAATGGTGATGTTCGAATGATCCTGGATTTAACAATCCTTAATAAAAGGGTGGAATATCGACATTTTAAAATGTTCTCTCTAGATACGGCACGGGATCTGATTACACCAGATGCGTGGATGGCTAGTGTTGATTTACAGGATGCATATTATACGCTTCCCATAATGGAACAATACCGAAAATTTCTTCGATTTATTTGGGATAACCAACTCTATGAGTTTACCTGCATGCCGAATGGCTTAGCTTGTGCGCCACGTTTATTTACTAAATTGCTTAAACCTGTTTTCTCGGTAATGGCGAGGAAGGGTCATATAATGTTTCCATACATAGATGATTCTTTTATTATAGCATCAACACAAATTGGTTGTGTGAATGCAGTTTTGGATTTATGTGCATTACTCACTAAATTGGGGTTTTATGTACATCAACAAAAGTCAGTGTTTAAACCAACAAAACAACTCAAATGTTTAGGGTTTATTCTGGATACACAGTCCCTTACAGTGTCGATAACAGAACAAAAACTAATTAAGTTTATGACTACAGCGACTCAGCTTATTAAGTTATCAAAGCCTAAAATTAGACAGGTTGCTGTTCTTATTGGCATAATGACATCATATGCACCTGCTGTGTTATATGGGAAGGCCCATATTAAGTCGCTAGAAATAGATAAAAATTTAGCGTTAGCACAAACTAAAGGCAATTTTGAGCGAAAGATGTTTATTTCGCAAGAAGGGTTACAGGATATTGGATGGTGGATGCAACATATAGCAAGTTCACCAAATCCAATCCGCATGGCGGAACCTAATACAGTAATTACTACTGATGCTTCGTTAGAAGGTTGGGGAGCTCATCGAGATGGGGTCACAACAGGAGGTAGATGGCTTGATGATGAAAAATCAGACTATATTAATGCACTAGAATTGCGTGCTATTTATCTGGGCTTACGTAGTTTAGTAAAGATAAATAAATCACAGGTTAGAATACTAACTGATAATACTACTGCCATGGCATATATTCGTAACATGGGTGGAACCAAATCAAAGTCTTGCAATCAGTTATCTAAACTGATTTGGAACTGGGCACAGGCTCAACAAGTCTGGCTGACTGTAGCGCATATTCCAGGGTCACAAAATACACTTGCAGATTATAAAAGTAGAAATTTCCATGACCATTTAGAGTGGTCTCTCTCTACACATTTGTTTAACTTCGTTTGTGAAAAATGGGGTACACCTGAAGTTGACTTATTTGCATCACGAAATAATAACAAGTTACCCTGTTATGTTTCTTGGCATCCTGAACCGGATGCTTGGAAAGTAGATGCGTTTGCTATTACCTGGGAAAATAATTATTTTTATATTTTCCCACCATTTAGCATTATCAGCCGAGTAGTGAGAAAAATCGGCTTGGAAGGGACACATGCGATACTGGTGGTGCCCGATTGGGACACGCAACCTTGGCTGCCAGCAGTTTCACAACTGGCAAAAGATCATATACGATTCCCAAGAAAACTCGGGAATCTGACGCACCACGGACCGCTAGTGGTTCACGGCGACGTGTCAACGACGCCCTATTGGCATTCCTTTTCTAAGGAAGCAGCTACAGCAATTTGGATTGGACAGAATTACTGAGGATAGGATAGTATCGGATGCCTGGAGGCCAGGAACTGTCAAAATGTATACAACCTATTTAAAGAAATGGGGTGTACATTGTTTGTTAATGAAAGTTAAGCCAACAAATCCAAAGATTTCACAAGTAGCTCGGTTTCTTCGTTCTCTAGAGGATGAAGGACTTTCCTTTGGATCGATTAATGCGGCGAGGTGTGCGTTATCAATTATATTACCTAGAATTGATGGCGAAACAGTTGGAAAACATCATGTTATTTGTTATTTACTTCGTTCAATTTATCAAAGGAATCCTCCAAAACCAAAGTATAGTCGGTTTTGGGATGTTTCTATAGTATTTAAGTTGTTTCAGGCTTGGCCTCACAACTCGTGGTTAGATATAAAACAGTTAGGTTTTAAGGTCGCGGTCCTGTTATTGTTAGTAACCGGACACAGAGGACAGACGATTGTTGCTTTATCCTTAACTGGATTAGAAATAGACAAGCAACAAGCTACGTTTGATTTAGAAAAATTGCTTAAATCGAACACGTTAGGTGACCCTTTATCAACGGTTCACTTAGACTGTTTTCCGAATGATCGGAAATTATGTGTTGTGTCGGCCATACGGGCTTATATATACAAGACAAAGGATTTACGTGCATCACAACAACTATTAGTGAGCTTTATAAAGCCACATAAGGCGATTTCACGAGACACACTTGCCAGATGGACAATTACGGTGTTGAAATTGGCTGGAGTGGATACGAGTAAATACTCTTCCCACTCAACTAGAGGAGCCATGGTCTCCAAGGCACGGGTGCTTGGTATTTCTGTGAAAAGAATACTAGCGCATGCAGGCTGGAAGACGGCTAAGTCGTTTGCAAAACATTATAATAAACGACTAGAAAAGCCTACCGGCGTTGCAAAGCGTCTTCTCGCCAACTAACAAGAATAGGTGAGAACAAAAATTTAGAATGTTATAATAATAAGAAAGAATGATATTAAGGATAAAAATGAATTATGTAAAGGTCTCCCTAGCCTGAGGCTAGCCTGAGGCTGTTTACCGAGGTAAAATAGTATAGTTATACGAGTCTTACCTTGGTACAGATGATGGATAACTGTTGTTTTACCGAGGTATAAGCCTCGGATAGATGTGGGCTAGGGCCCTCCCGCCACACCCTGCCACATCTATTCCGTTGGTGTACCTTTTCGGTAAAGTAATAGTATCCATTGTTTGAAAGTCATTTTTATCCTCAATAAGTAGGTTAAGATTGCTGGTACCGGACGTGCTTACCTCTCCCTAGCCCACATCTATCCGAGGCTTATACCTCGGTAAAACAACAGTTATCCATCATCTGTACCAAGGTAAGACTCGTATAACTATACTATATAATATATATATATATGGGTCACTCTCCTGAAAACTGGCCAGAAGTGTCACATGGAGAGTTAAAATTTAATATTTGAATTTTTTACATTTTTTGGTTGCAAATGAAACCTTGAAATCTCCGCTTTACATCTATGTAAAATATAAATTGATGAGATAAAAAATAAAGGTGTAGTCCATGAATAAGATATCTCTTATGGCAGTATAACATGTGTGTCACACGTGTAACACATGCTTAGGACACCACACAGTCTGCTTAATAAATATCTAATCAGAATTAAATAATATCATACTTAGAAGCATATTAATCATGGCATAATATACAGAAATATCTAGTGCTTATATTGATAAAAAAAAGTAATTCCCAGCCATGCTTTATTCACTGAATAATTAGTGTACAATATTTGTGTGTCATCCAGACACCACGGTTACACGTGTGACGGAAATTTGTAATGTTATTTCTGAAGACATAAATTTTTATTTAAAAACAATTTAAGCATGCATACATGTTAATAAATACTTCCTCTTTGATTTGGGAACTGTTTTGTTTGATATATCAATGCAATACAAGATGTTAATAAGGATTCAACCATGTCCCATATGTCATGTTACAAATGGCTGACTGTAAAATGGGTTTTTTTGGTACAAAAACAGTTCATAACTAAAAAGACCAAAGTTGCACACAGTTTTATTTTATTTCCCTTATTTCTTTCATCAAATCTGAACATGAATATGAAAAGTATAAGGAAAAAAATAAGTAGGAAGGTTTTTATTGATGTTTTAAAATCTCATCTCATGCTGACCAGTTTTCAGGAGTGTGACCTATATATGTATATATATATATATGTATATACAGATATATGTATAGCATATCGAAGGATATATTTACATATATATGTGATGTATAATGCATTATACGAGTATAAATGCAAGGGGAACATATACTGTATATATGTATTCCTCCTTGGAGCATTGGTGGTGCCCCCCTCCCACACCTCCCAGGTGTTGGGGTAATTGGTGGGTAGGGCACCCCTCGCACCACACACACTGGAGGAATTCTCCTTCATGTTATTTGTGTCCCGTATATGTATACACATATGTATGTGAATATATACTTTTATCGAAAGGGCCAGAAACATGGCATACATAATAATAATAATGGATCATAATAACAATTCCCGTTAACGCCTTTATTCACGCATACTTGCTTATACATAATAATATATCTATATGTACATGTGTAAATATGTACGCATATGTGTACATATGTATGTATATATATAGATATACATAAATATACATGTAAATATCCATATATATGCATATATACAATATATTATCTGTCTAAATGTATATATCTACATATATGTATATATATATATATATGTATATGCATATATGTGTATTTGTATATTTATATATACGATATGTATGTGTTCATATATATATACATATATTTATATATACGATATGTATGTGTTCATATATATATACATATATATATATATATATATATATATATATATATATATATATATATATGTTCTGTCCAGACATATGCCTTGCTGTCATTTTGCCACCAGTAGTTTTTAATACTATCAAGACCAGCAATCCATAAGTAGGTCAGTACTGTTTAAAAATATATATATATAATATAAACTTCTAAATAAATAGTTTGTAACATATCACCCAAATATCTGCTTGAAATATCTTGTATTAAGCAATATAAACATGTTTGAAGGCTGGAATGCAAGTTCTCTGTGTGTTTCAATACCAGAGTAAGACCATCCAGGGAGCCCTGTTCTCAAAACAAAAACAACCCGTGAGTTTTGCGTTAATTATTTATTTCGACATAACTATATTGTTCACTTGAGTTGCGTACATCAATGTTCCCAGTATTCACATTCCCAGATCGGTGTTGTCAGCAAAAGTGGGCACCTGCGGTGAGACATGTGGCTTCAGTTTAGGACCGTGTGGGAAGACATGTGGCGTAGATACCTGCAGACAGGTGCATGTGTTGAGAGATGTCCGGGTGCCTGCTTTGAAACATGTAGATACATATACAGCTACCTGTATATGTACATATATGTGTTGAGACATGTGCAGGTGCAAATGTTGAGCCCTGTTCATATATGTGTATTGAGATATGCAAAGGTGCATGTGTTGAAACATGTACATATATGTGTACTGAGACATGCACAGGTACATGTGTTGAGACATGTACATGTATATGTATTGAGACATGTACATGTATATGTATTGAGACATGTACATGTGTTGAACCATGTACATATATATGTATTGAGACATGCACATCTACATGTGTTGAGACATGTACATATATGTATTGAGACATGTACATATATGTATTGAGACATGTACATGTACATGTGTTGAACAGTGTACATATATATGTATTGAGACATGCACAGGTACATGTGTTGAGCAATGTACATGGATATGTATTGAGACATGTACAGGTACATGTGTTGAACAGTGTACATATATATGTATTGAGACATGCACGGGTACATGTGTTGAGCAATGTACATGGATATGTATTGAGACATGTACAGGTACATGTGTTGAGCGATGTACATACATATGTATTGAGACATGCACAGGTACATGTGTTGAGCCATGCAGATATACATTGTGTTCGGATATGTGCATGTACATGTGTTGAGCCTTGTACATCTATATGTACTGAGATGCACATGTACATGTGTTGAGAGATGTACATATATATTTGTTGAGACATGCACAGTTACATGTGTTGAGCCATGTACACATATATGTTGAGCCATGTATTGAGACATGCACAAGAACATGTGTTGAGTCATGTACATATACATGATACAGGTACATGTACATGTGTTGAGATGTACAGCCACCTGTGTTGAGACATGTATCTCCAGTGTAGGACCAAGTGGGAAGATATGTTGCCTTACACAGGTACCTGTGTTGGGATATAGCAGCCACCTGTCTTGAGACATGTATAGGTACCTGTGTTGAGACATGTATAGGTACATGTGTCAGGACATGTTCACCTGCTTGTGTCGAGACCTAGAACTTCAGCATAGGACCACGTGGTAAGACGTGTTACCTTGCACAGATATCTGTGTTCAGACGTGTGGCTTTGCAAGTACCCCATGCTGATTGGTGTGTGTCGCTTCAGACATGACGCGGCACTGACATATGACACTTTGGACAGGTCTCCACTGCATAGAAACATGTGGTCTCAAACGTGGATTTACTTTGAGAAATGTTGACTTGCAGAGGTGGCCCTGTTGGGAGATTTGATGTTGAACACCTGACCTAAGTGTATAAGACTTATATAGCTATTGTCTTCCCACAGATTTCTCTGTGTAGGCTTCCATAGATATGTTGTACTAAGGCATGTTGTTTCAGCCAATCTCGAGACGTGCCTTTGGACAGCTAACTGTGTTGAGACATGTGTCTTTGGGCAGTTACCTGTGTTGAGACATGTGGTTTTGGACCACTAACTCTGTTCAGACATGTGGTTTTGGACAACTAACTATGTTGGGACTTGTGCCTTTGGACAGGTAACTATGTTGAGACATGTGGTTTTAGACAGCTAACTGTTGAAACATGTGGTTTTTGACAGCTAACTATGTTGAGACATGTCGTTTTGGATAGCTAACTGTTTTAAGACATGTGGTTTGGACACTAACTCTGTTGAGACTTGTGCCTTTGAACAGCAAACTATGTTGAAATGTGTGGCTTTGGACAGCTAATTGTGTTGAGACATGTAGCTTTGGGCAGCTAACTGTGTTGAAACATGTGGCTTTGAACAGCTAACTGTGTTCATGTGGTTTTGGACAGCTAACTCTGTTGAGAGGGGTGGCTTTGGACACCTAACTGTGTTGAGACATGTGGTTTTGGACAGCTAACTGTGTTGAGATTTGTGGCTTCTCGCAGATGTCTGTGGTCAAACGCGTATGTTGGGAGCGGCGGTGTCTGTGCTAGCATATGTATAGCTTTGGTCAGGTCTATGTTAAAACTTGTGATTGTGGAAAAGTAAGTGTTGTTAGTGGTTAGTGGTGTGTCTTCACACAGGTCTCTATAATGACGTCATACAGGTCGCTAAATTGTGGTACATGACTTCACACACGTCTCTGTAGTGAGGTACATGGCTTCATAAAAGTCTTATTAGTGAAGTCAATTGTTTTAGACAGGTCTCTGTAGTGAGGGACACGACTTCACACAGATCTGTGTAATGAGGCACATGGCTTCACATATATCTCTGTAATGAGTCACTTGGCTTCAGAGATCTCTTTAATGAGCCACAAGGCTTCACAGAGATACCTGTATTGAGGCAGGTGGCTTCCCATAGATCTGTGTAATGAGGCACATAGCTTCACATAGATATGTGTAATGGGGTAATGAGGCACATATATTCAGATAGATCTCTAATGATGTTCATGGCTTCACACATCTGTGTAATGAGGCACATGGTTTCACATAGATATGTGTAATGAGGCACATGGCTTCACATAAATCTGTGTAATGAGGCACATGGCTTCACATATATCTGTGTAATGAGGCACATTGCTTCACATAGATCTATGTAATGATGCACATGGCTTCACATAGATCTGTGTAATGAGGCATATGGCTTCACCTAGATCTCTGCCATGAGGTACATGGATTCACATAGATATATGTAATGAGCCACGTGGCTTCACATAAATAGATGTAGTGAGGTACATGGCTTCACACATGTGTCTGTGCTGAGGCAAATGGCTTCACATAAGTATTTGCCGTTAGGTACATGGCTTCACACAGGTATCTGTGCTGAGGCAAATGGCTTCACATAAGTATCTATAGTGAGGTACGTGGCTTCACCTAGGTCTTTATGTGGTGCATAGCTTCAGACTGGGCTCTATTGTACGGTACATGGCTTCACACAAACCTCTCTAGTGAGGTACATGGCTTCGCAAAGGTATTCCCAGTAAAATGCTTATAACTATTGACATTGCTTCATTGTTTCGTCTGTCATAAACGAGGCCCAACACCGAGCCGATACCACCATAACTATTAACCCAGCCATAAGTATTGCCAAATAAACAAAACAGAACAAAACTCATTGGAAATTATCCAAAAACGTCGCATCCAAAATCTCATCAATAACAAAAATCATTTGAAGCCGAAATTTGTTAACAGAATATATAATGCTGAGAAGAATAGATGGGTCTGCTCCCCACTTCCTTCCCATTACTTCCTCCTCAGTCGCTTGAGGGCCATGGAGGTTAGAGTAGCTTCTGACCTCAGGCCAAGCGACAGGCATCTGTCCCGTCCACCCATATTTCTGTGTAGTCATTATATTAGCTATATAAGCTATATATTATAAATGTATATACTAGTTTTGTATGCGTTATCTATGATTTAAGAAATCCAAGTGGGAAAAAACAAACAGCAAGGATATTCCTAATTCAAGCACCTGTCTTAAAAGTGAACAATTAATTAGTGAACACTAGGTTACCGCGCGTTTATTGTGAATTGACAACCCACGTTTATAATTAATGCACAGTAGCTGCTACAAATCATGCTCACTCATTCTTTTGTTTTTACGCCCAGCTGAGTCAAATCAAAAGCTTACCAGATTGCTACTTGCTGCTACGATCTTCGATTACATTCGGCGTTGCTAACTTTGGGCAAGTACTGGTTGGCTCAGTGTCGGGATAATGCGATTAAGTGGGTTATGTCGTGATGCCAGTGGGGAAGTACCCCCAGTGTCCCAGTGGGGCAGCATTATAAAGCAGCAATGAGTGTGCACAATCACAAGTCGACACCCATTCAGATAATGACTTCAGATATTGCCGTCACCCCAATAAAACCCTAAATATATCAAATCACCAAAGATTTCCCTCCTTCCCAAATCACCAAAAATTTCCCTCCTTCTTTTCCACCCCAGCACCCTTCCTTCCGGTGTCCTAGATCTGGGTCAGGTCTAGACCCAGCGAGCGTTCCCGTACAATATCGACATGCAGGTGCTTTAAGTAGGAAGTCCCATGTACGTGTCGCATGACCTCTCAGTGTGCCCCGACCATCTATAGTCTGCTTGTAGTGAGGCGGAGGCTGGACTGAGGTTAGCTGAGTCCAGTTGCAGTCGCCGTAGTCTCAATGGTAGCAGGGTGCATGCTGGTACCGATCCACAGCCTCGCGTATAGTCTCTATCAATATATATTATATATATATAGAGAGAGAGAGTGGTCAGAGTACCTTCCGCCCCTCTCGGGTTATGTGCCTGCCCCGTCAGTTTGTCCCTGGGGCACTGCTTCTAGAGACTGCCTAGTTAAATAACTAAATCAAATTAGCATTAACAGTTAGTTGTGTACGTTGATGTAAAGTTGTTACTTACTCGCGCTTATTAAATTATGTTAAATCGGTGGTGTAAGATAGACATAAGTAAACTAATTAGGAGTTTGTTAAATATTGACATACTGAGTGTAGACTCATTGCAATACGCATAATGTGTATGCTTATGCGTATGCGTGTGCGTATGTGTATGCGTATGCATATGCGTGGTGGTATGCCATGTATGATGGCCTACTGAAATCGGAGATGAGGCACTCATAATTTCCGCATGTGAAATAAATATGACTTATGTGCCAACTTTCTAATTACTACTAAGTACTATACATTGATGGTAAATCGGAGTTACCTTAATAAATAGATCAAGTATACAAATAAATTGTTCACACCCATTTGTGAAATATTAAATATGAATAATGCTAATGATGGTAATTAATATCTTGCTATAAATAGCTGACTTTTAAATATTGCTGTTGTCACGCTTGCTCTTGTGCCTTGATTGTCCTTTGAGTGTGTATATCCGTCATTATGTATGTACCGTACCCACACCTCGCGCTGCTATCAGGGTGGATCAGTTCTTATCTTTTATCATTTCAGGTTGTCGGTAGTCGTGTTATCCAGGACTAATCATGTGTGTTTATTTTTTCCCATAATTACAATTACATCATTTCAGTGCTGCTTTGATTACATTGATGATATTTATATCGTATTTTAATCGCAATTATATATATATAGATATTACTGTCATTTTCTTCATGGCTAATTTGAATTTGTTATATCTATATCTGAATAAATATTCTGTTTTAAATGCTACTCATTGTAATCATATTAGGTGTGTAATTACATGTCTTTGCACTTACAGTGGACCCGTAGATTTGAGATTATCCAGAGACATTTCTTCCACTATGTATATAGATCTATATTACCTGACCCTGAGCTACACTCTTCCAGAATGAATTGCAGATAGTTATGATTAATCCATACTACCTCCATTGTGTTGTGCTTAGCATATTTTCCAGGACTCCACCCCCCCCCTCCAACCCCCCAAACCCTACCTCCTCACCCCAGCCATAGTATTTACAATGACACTCCCAAATCCCTCTCACACCTCCCACATTAATTGTCAACAACTCATAGCTACTACCTACGTTCAGCCTCTTTCCATTGTGTGCGCGATCACGATCACGATCACGATCAGTGGCTTAATCCGTCTCGCTTTTGTGTTTCTAGATTGTGGCATGTCAAAGAAAAAGAAAAAGAAAAAGAAAAAGAAACAGAAGGAAGTGACAAGAGCCTGACTAACACTCCACCCCCAACACCAATAGAGGTGGGCTACATGAACGTGATTCCAAAGTGTCTTGATTCTTCCATGAAGTATCCTGTCTACGAGAACCTGCCAGAAACCTATGCAGCTATCAACGAATATCTGTCAGAGTCACCCTTAGAAGGTAAGGCCTGTTGTCTTCTTTCAATTCTCCCCTTGCGTTGTGTTATATTGTGTTGTATTGTCTTGTATTGCATTGTGTTGTGTTATGCATGTGAAAGGGCCCCCGGAAGTGGGCTTCCTTAAAGGCTCAGTGACACCTTACCGGATTGGGGAACCGGATAGAAACCGGACACTGTCCGGTGAAATATGTCAATGTCTGGTTTATATATGGTTGGCATCTGATGTTTCCGTTCTCTTTCCGATGGTGTCCGGTGTGTACGGTGGCAAGTTTTGGACATGCACAAAACTTGTACTGGATACCGCCGGACTGACGTGTATGGTTGGTGTCCTTTTTAAGTCTGTTTTGTCCGGTTCATGTCCGGTACCCATCCATTACATCTCTGGTTTGTTTCCTGAAGAATCCGTTGACGGTGTTGCAGGAATTCGATCCATCGGTTTTTGGCGGGTCCATGATGAGTCCGGTACTTGTCTGGTTGATGTTCAGTCCGTCCGTTTGACATTCGGTTTTCGCCCGTCGGTTGACCGTTGCTTGTCAGTTGTTATCCGGTGTCGTCTGGTTATTGTCCGGTTATCATCCAGTGGCTATTCGGTAATGTACGTTCCTTGTCCATTTAGCATTCATTTCATGTGGCGGCCTTTGACCCGATAGCGCAACATTTCGACACATTTCGGTACATTTTGATACCGAACACCACCGGACTAGAAAATTCTTTGTCTGGTTGTGTCCAGTACTCAACCCGGTAAGGTGTGACAGGCACTTTAAGGTCTCATCACATGATTGTTACCATGCATTCCTTACATGCAGTTGCTATGCATTCTTAGTAATAAAAGATCAGATGGAGAGTGTGCTATTTGAGCTCACAGCCAGTAGGTTGGAATTGGTCCACCGAGCTCCGCTCTGAGTACCCCATGGCTATCATGGCTAGTTATGTGACGTCACAAGGAGAAGGGAAAGATGGACTTACACAGGTTATGATGAATGCTCAAAAACCAACAAATTTATTTTAAGTGATAGGGTTTGCACAACTTTCCAAGTCGGTAATGTCTTCGCCTACATCACTGATGACAATCATTACAGTTGAATGACACTAATAGCCACAGCCTGACCACCGATACCCATCATCATGCTGTCGGTCGCGATGCGACAAAGACTGCTTTCATTACTTGACTGCCGCTCTCCATTTAGCTCTCTGCTGTGAGAGTTGCGTCCATGAGTCGGTCTTAATGTCTCTCAGCTTCAGGTTTCTCTTGATGGTATCTTTGAACCGGAGACGGGGGCGCCCTCTCTTTCTGTAGCCAGAAGACAGTTGAGAATAGAGGATCTGCTTTGGTAGCCTGTCTGATGACATCCTCATGAGGTGTCCAGTCCACCGGAGATTCTTTTTGATCAGAAGATCTTCCATAGAGGGACCGTCCTGATATGACCTTAGATGTTGCTAGGACGTAAAACAACAACAAACAAACATCGATAGAGGGCAGCCCCATCCATTCGAGTATTTCCTTATTCGTCACTTTGTCCTTCCAGGTTAGCCTCATGATTGAACGCAGATGTCGCATCATGAAGGCATGCAGCTTTTTCACCTGCTGTCTGTACACTGTCCAGGCCTCGGCTCCGTATAGTAGGGTGGATAGCACGATTGCGCGGTAGATCTTACCTTTGACCCGAATGGACACATGGTGGTTGTTCCAGAGTCTCTGGCGTAGTCGGCCGAAAGATGCGCTAGCCTTGGCCATCCTCCTCTGTATCTCAGCATCAATGCGTCCATCACTTGATATAGTGCTTCCGAGATAGGTGAATTCCGGAACAGAGTTCAGCTTGTTTCCGTCAACCATGATCTCCTCCTCTCGGGTTCTTGTAGAGTTGGGTTGGTACAGCACCTCCGTCTTCTTGATGTTAATTTTCAGGCCAAACTTCTTTGATGCATCGGAGAAAGCGTCCACTATTTTCTGGGTCTCTTCAGCAGAGTGGGCAACCAGTGCACTGTCATCTGCGAAGAGTAGCTCTTTCACCAGTATCTGAGTAGTCTTGGTCTTCGCTCTGAAGTGTGCGACATTGAATAGGTCAGCGCTCTGTCTGGACTGTATATAGATGACATCCCCCATGTCTCGGGAAGCCTCGTCTATCATTGCTGATAGGAAGATGGAGAAGAGCGTGGGGGCCAGTACACAACCTTGCTTGACCCCATTGGTAACCCCGAACGATTCCGAGACTTCCCCTCCAGCACTAACGTTCGCCATCATTCCTGTATGTAGAGCCTCGATCATAGTTGTGAACTTCTCTGGGCATAGTTGTGAACTTCTCTGGGCATCCTAATAGCCACAGCCTGACCACCGATACCCTCAGACCGTAATTATGCCCTAAATAACTCCTAGATAATAGGTTGCTTCATGCTATTTAAATTATAATGAGTCATATTTTATCATAATACAGTATAACCCCGTTAAACCAAACTTGAAGGGACCCTAGAAATGTGTTTGGATTAACCGATCTTTGGTTTAACCGAGCTTTGGCTTCGACTTTGACGTTGAGTAAGTGTGTATTGCACATGTAATATACAATGTATGTGGACACTTTGATTATTGTTTTTTTATGTATATACAGTATAACCCCATTAAACCAAGCTCGGTCAAACCAAACGATCAGTTAATCCAAACTTTTTTTCGGCAGCCTGGCAAAATACTAACATTTATCATATAAAATAGTCGACTCTGACCATATAACCACATAACCACATGAAATTTTGGTTTTACTGTACCGGAAGTGGCCTGGGGTCTGACAATTTTGTTTGAATTAACTGATAATTTGGATAAACTGACTTTGGTTTAACCAACTTTTTTATATGATAAATGGTAGTATTTTGCCGGGCTGCCGAAAAAAGTTTGGATTAACTGAGCTTGCTTTAACGGGGTTATACTGTAATTGTAAATATGTCAAGTTGTTTTGGTTTTGGCACTGCTTATTTAATGCCTCGGGATCTGGGTTAAAAGGGTGCTGAGTAACATGAGGAATGCAGGATTTACTTACTCCGAATAGTCCTGCTCGAATAATAAAAATTGTTCTTTGGGAATTAGTTAGCACCCGATCAATAGGCTGGGGGGTCCCTGTGGGGGAAATGTCTGTATTAGGGTCATTCGGCCCTAATGACAGAGGATAGACTATAGAGTATAGAGACTTTCTCAATGAAATAAAATTGAAACGTGGTGAGGTTCATGGATCACTAAGTACAGATAATCACTATCATAGAACATAGAAGCTGTTCACTAGAATACAGTTTCCCAAGGAAGGTATCACGTGAGTGCACGGGTATCTAAATAGGATATGTAGGATTCAAAGCCAGCGGATTCTACAACTTTAAAATGTAACCGTGGACAGATTTAAGACTTATCACTACTTCGCCTGGCACTGGGGCCATATGCAGGAGTCAGTGTTAGCGAGCCAAAACGTGTTTAGATGGGATTTCTGGTTTAGCGCCGAAAAGTTGGTATGCATGGAGCAGTGTTAGGCCTAACACCACGCGTTTAAGGTCCGCGATACTAACCCCGTTTCATATGACGTTTACGGGCCGTGTTAGCCTAAGGTTGTCGCCAAATCTATTGAATGCGATCATATTTAACAGAATTACATACGCAATAAGTGAAATTTGATCAATTTAACCCTAAATTCGAACCGTTATTAAGGCTACCGCCGCATTGGCGGCGATATTAATAGTGTCGAATCGACGAATGTAAAGTAAACAAATCGCGACCGCCGCGTCGACGTCGACATCCATACTGGCCGACGTCTACGCATTGGTGGCAATGTATTAGCAATTTGTTTACTTTATGCTCGTCGATTTGAAAATATAAATATTAATATCGCCGCCGTTACGGAGGCAGCGTTAATATTGCTTCGAATTTAGGGTTAATTTCCTCAAAGGTCACTTATTGCGTATTTAATTCTGTTAAATATGATAGCATTTAATATATTTAAGCCTAATATATGGGTACAGACGCAGAGGGATTTCCCAAATCTATAAATAAATTCAGGTTTAGCTAACATGAAAGTGTTACGCGCTCCTGCATACGACTTGACACAGTTCCCGACGTCGGTGAAAGCTAAACGGTAAAAGGCTCTAACACCAAACCCCGCTAACACTGACTCCTGCATATGGCCCCTGGTCTTTACCTGGATGGGGAATTGACCAATTGGCTCAGCATCAAGGTACTTTGACTGAGTGAGATATTGCATGAAGGTAGGCTACTCTATTCTCATTATATAATCAACAAGGAGTGCACACTATTATAAACCAGTACCCAGCATTAATACCTCAGATTTTGCTAGGATGTAAAACCTCACTCACTCAGTACCCCCTTAGGATACTCATTCCTTTACAAGTGTGCCACATAGTAATGTCCTCTGCATCTAACTAAGGCAGCATTACTGATTGTACCTACATAAAACTGATTTAGATTTCATACTATACCTCGACATTTAAAGGAGCTGTAACATGACTGAAATAACTTTACTTATTCACAACTATTATGATAAAATATAACAAGTCGTAACTTGCATAGCTGGAAATAACCTATTTATTATTTATTTTAGGGCCAAACAGGCAGGGTCTGGGAGTGTATGTGGTCATTGTGTGGCTATTAGTGTCATTCTGTCCGAATTACTCTCCTCAGTGAGATAGATTAGGGCATATTACAGCCTTGGGAAATCGTCTAAACACCACTAATAGTATCACTTAAAGTAAATTTGAAAGTTTTTGACTATGCATTATAAGCTATGTGAGTCCACCCTTCCCTTCCTCGTGTGACGTCACAGGTCTACTACTAATAGCTATGGGATACTAATACTAATGGTCCAGGACAAACCAATCCCTACCTACTGGGTTTAAGCGCAAATAACACATTCTAAGTCTGATATTTGATTAAAGTGCATTGAATAGCCATGTATTGAATACATGATGAAATCACGTGACCAGATTTTAAATCATGACTGTTGCTCTAATGAGGACAGCGCACCCTGACTGGATCGTCCTGGTATAACCTTGGTTGTTGCCAGGGTGTAAACCCCCAAACAAACAAAACCCTGACAGGAAACTTATTGGCATCGGACTATAGTGTATGGGGTTGAACTTTGCATTGTACAGACATGCATTGGTTATTCGCAATAGTGGGAACCACCCAAGAGGGCTGGCAGCTGACTGCATGCAGGGCCGACTGATGCAAAGGTCGGGGTTTAAACCCCAATCTCGATCACGAGCAAGAGTAGGTAGTTATGGGTAGCACCCATTCGGGTGTTCCCCGTAAACAACCAAGAGGCACTGAGGCGTACGAGTTCCTACCGCGCATGCGCAAGCCCAATCGGAACCGCTATAGAAAGAGGGTGCCCTGGTGCCCAACGCCGGTCTGACCAGAGACAAAGGTAGAAAGAAGTACTGCAGAGATGGCCGACTCGGTTGGTCGGTTGTTGGAGTTTTATGTCCTGGTAACATCTAAGATCATATCAGGATGGGTACCGACTTGTGACAGTGCATACTCATGGCGAATTAATATTGCTTCCCCCCCTGGGAGATCAGGCTGCCAGCACCATGACCTGATATCCCACTCAGTCACATTGCCCTATCCTAATAAGGCAGAGCACCAGGCTAGGAAGCCAACTCGGTGGTGCGCCCACTTCCCGTGTGGAGGGTCATGAGATCGATCCTCAACCGGGTCATCCAAAGGCTACAAAATGTATGGTCGTTACTACTGTGTATGGTGATCGGCGTTACTAGTGCAGTAAGTAGTCTGCACTGACCCCCTGAGGCAAGGAGCCGCACAGACAGGTAGGCATGGATAGGGTGATTGCATCATGGAGTTTAGATGGGCTAATGGTTAGAATGCTAGCCACAGAATGGTAAGAAATCTGGGTTTGAATCCTACTCTAGGCGCAACGCTTCCCATTTGGATCGACCCCTTGACATTAGGATAGCACATGACCTGGTTGGCTCGGTGCCAGGTTAAATATGACCAAGTGAGATATTATCACCAGGGTCATGGTGCTGGCGGTGAGGTATCGTAGCGGGTCAGCACTATGAAGTCGCCATGAGTGCACACTGTCAAAAGTCGGTAACTCTAGATGGTGCTAGGTCGGAAAACCCCAATATCCCTGAACCCAAACTGAGAAAGCGGAAAGCGATTGCCCTATTTAATCAGCGCATTGACACTGGTGAGGCAGGGTCGAGCCTCAGTGATAAGTGGCCACAACAAAGGAGATAAATACACACATCCACCACGTTGCTTGGATATTATGATCAGACTTTATTTGTATTACACATAAATAGTCCAGATTCTGAAAGCACTGTTGCACTGATAAATACGGACTCGGACAGCAAGATGGTCTATATTCACTGTGATGTTATCCACAGCCCGATGCCCTTGCCAGGTCACGTGGCTGCAAAGAAAGCAGCAAACACACATATATCCACCACCTCACTTAGATATTATAAACAGACTTCATTTGCATTACGCATAAATAGACCGGATTCTGAAAGCAGTGTTGGTGGTGTTGCGCTGATAAGTAAGGACTCGGACAGCAAGATGGTCTATATTCACTGTGATGTTATCCACAGCCCGATGCCCTTGCCAGGTCACGTGGCTGCAAAGAAAGCAGCAAACACACATATATCCACCACCTCACTTAGATATTATAAACAGGCTTCATTTGCATTACGCATAAATAGACCGGATTCTGAAAGCAGTGTTGGTGGTGTTGCGCTGATAAGTAAGGACTGGGAAAGCAGGACGGTCTATATTCAGTGCGATGTTATCCATAGCCCAATGCCCTTGCCAGGTCACGTGGCTTCAAAGAAAGCAGCAAACACACACATATCCACCACCTCACGTAGATATTATAAACAGGCTTCATTTGCATTACGCATAAATAGACCGGATTCTGAAAGCAGTGTTGGTGGTGTTGCCCTGATAAGTAAGGACTGGAAAGCAGGACAGTCTATATTCAGTGCGATGTTTTCCAGAGCCTGATGCCCTGACTGGCATTTAAGTACATTGGGGGAAGGAGAATCATTGCATTGTAGATTGAGGTCACTAACTGTCCTTATAAGCAGCGAAATAATAGTAGTCTTCTCACGCACTCGGTATATAGGCCCCATACTTAATTGTGATCTTGCCGGAAGTGGTATTAGGTGTCAAGCTGACATGACGAATGTGATATGGTTATCGATTCAACTGTAGTTATTGTTTCTATAATTAGAAACACCATCCATGTCTATTTCTTGCTTCTATATCTGTATCCGTATACGGAGAGCAATATAATGGATAAATATTATAAGTGAGGGGTTTTGGTGGTGTTTTTTTTTTCAACTATGGTTGTATGGAACAGGAAGGCATTGGCCAAAGCCAGGCCTGTTATTTATAGTTGCATCATCCGATGGTTTTGAGTTTCTGTGATTTTCGGAGATAAATATATCAGGTTGATCGTTATAATCTACCCTACTTTACTTTGAAGTAACTTTTATTTTAAATAGTTAACCTTTGAGACATGTGAAGTGCAAGCAAAAAGTTTGTTTTATTTAACAACGCCTCTAGAGGACATTGATTTTTATCATCGGCTATTGGATGTCAACCATACGGGCATTCTGACATATTTCTTTGTGGAGGAAACCTGCTGCCACCACACAGGCTACTCTTTCCGATAAGCAGCAAGGGTCTTTTATATGCACTTTCCCACAGACAGGACAGCACATACCACAGCCTTTGATGAACCAGTTGTAGTCCACTGGTTGGAACGGAAAATAGCCCAGACTGCAAATGGGTGCACTGAGCAGGTTTCAATCGGATGACCCAAACCTTCACAGGTGGACACGCTACTGTCTGAGCTAGGTCCTGCTCTGTGAAGTGTAAGCAATGAAAAATTAATTTAGGCAAGCACACCAAAATCCTGACTCCATAGCCTTCCGCAGTAAGAAGTTATATTAAAATGGCTGCTATGTGTCAACAAATGCTTAATAAGTGCATTAATATCAAAGCTAGATAAGTAGAATAAAATCTAGATAATTGTTTTGGTTTTGAAAATTTGTTGTTTCCGCCGGACCATGCAGCTTTAAGTTTAATGTGGCCGGAATCAGCTGAGATCAAGTCTCACCTTATAAAGAGATGGATGTCTTTGTTTGTTGTACTAACCTCTGACAGTGTGCAATCATACCAACTTTGCAGTGCAGCGCCAATGTGAGACTAGGCCTCGGGGACCATGACCCACCTTCTCACTGAGACCATCACTGGATGCGGTGGCTGAAGCGGTCGAACGCAGGCCTCCCGTGCAGAAGATCGGGAATTCGATTCCTGGTCGAGTCAAACCAATGATTTACAAAATTGATACTTGTCGCTTCCTAACCAGGTGCTCAGCATTATTAGGATAGGGCAAGGACTGGTTGGCTCAGTGTCCGGATAATGTGACTGGGTAGGATATTAGGTCATAATGCTGCTGGCCTGGTTTCCCAGAGGGGTGGCACCATAAAGTCACCACGCGTGTGCACTGTCACAAGTCAGTACCCATCCTGATATGACCTTAGATGTTGCCAGGGCTTAACATTCCAACAACCAACCACTTAGTCACTCAGATAGTGAGCAAACCAGTTATTTCTCGATCCTATTAATGCTTAGTGCTAGGCTAGCTGGCAATAAAATAATATCATATCTCGTGAGTCCTTGGTTTCACTTGGTTGGGGTTTACACCTATGACCTCCCGCATGGGATGCAAGCGAGTGCTTTAACCGATTCTGTCACACCATATGGTATAAAACCAGACGGGATGGCCGAATGAGTTAGAGCGTCCGTCTCCCGTGCTGGTAGATCATGGGTCGTGGGTTCGAACCCCGGTCGAGTCAAACCAATGACTTAAAAATTGATACTTGTTGCTTCCTAGCCAGGCACTCAGCATTATTAGGACATGGCAAGGACTGGTGTGCTCATTGTCAGGATAATGTGACTGAGTGGGATACCAGGTCATCGTACTGGCAGCCTGGTTTCCCTGTGGGACAGCACTATAAAGTCACCATGAGTGCGCACTGTCACAAGTCGGTACCCGTCATGATATGACCTTAGATGTTGCTAGGACGTAAAACAACAACAAACAAACAAACCATATGGTATAATGGACAAGGTTCTCTCCTCGTGTCCACCAGTCTGGAGTGGCACACATATATGTGGCCATGGTGATTCACCTGCAAACCTGCTGGCCACACATTGAATGTACCCCTCCATAAAGCTAGGCTTTCGTATATATGTGGTATGTGAATGTGTAGGATATATGCGGTGACTTTTCGCTGTTTGTGTTTGAACACTTGGTTCGCATTCACATGAATCACTCCATGTAGCGATCCAGTGCAAATGCAAACCGAGTGTGCTGTTTCCAATACAAACAGTGAAAGGTCGCCGCATGCGCATACCAGATACTGCATACCACATATATATGGAATCCTAGATTTATGGTATGGTATACAATAATGGTAGAACCCTGCCTCTTTATATCCTCATTAGGAACCAAGATAAATCGTTTAAAAAACCATTACTAAAATAGGAAAGAAAATCTACTCAGCAGAAAGGTAGGTTGAAAGGCTTAATAGTTGTCTTCAGCTAAAGTGTTAGCGATGGTGGCGCGGGTAATCTTGTCCTTAAGAGGTCTTAATTGGCTGTTAACTGAGGGCAGCCATCTTATCTAGCATATGTAATCCAGTCCGTAATTCCCTTAATTGCCTATTATGATGAAGGTGTACCCGTGGAAATAATACAAGTAATCCAGCCCTTTACCCTGTGAGGGGATAGCTATGGGATTCCAAGCAACACTTGCTATACCGGGTAATATAGCACATTAATATAGCGTCCCGTGTAATATAGCACGAGAACACGCGATGATGACACTCTCGTGTAGGTCCTACCCTTTCAGACCAGTATACAACGATGGTACAAACCTGTCCAAATTATATCCTGTAAATAGTTTTTTCTTTAAGATTTATACTGCCTATCATGGATAGGTCTGAATAGACTTGTTTTCACCATTAGACAGTTTGTCAATAGAAAGCCCGAGCCTACACTTTTACTGACCCAAGGGATTTTATCCTCCCACACCACATAGACATGGTATGAGGACAACTGGCCTTTGATGACACTGTAAGTTTTGCACAGCGGTGGAAATCCAAATTGGCAGAGCTGGGGGGCACAGGGAATCGAACCACCAACCTTCAGATTAGGAGTCTGATCTAGAAAAAAGTCAGACACTCTAACCACTCCGCCACAGAGAACACCACTGTTACCAGTCAAAGCGAGTTCAATTCGAACTATTGAATGCCTATGTAATGCCCAGTGGATACTGGTCGTTATCCGGGATGGACAGGTTTTGAGCGGGGATCAGGGTGAAAATTAATCAAACTTTGCCTCTCTGAAATTGTTTGTAATCCTCTCAAATCTGATCGCCTACGTTAACAATACCATGTAATGAACCAAAGGGCGAAAATCAATCAGATCATCTCCCAAATAACTGGAATTTGTCAACTTGATTCAGGAAATGTATCCATAAATCATCCACGACATTGCGTGTGTAGATTAGATATTGGGAATGAAATAACTAGTCTCGGTCGGGAACGAGAGCAATTTACTATATTAACTCATTTGGGACAGATGCAATGCCATCTCTGCGGGATTAAACCCCGACCGAGTATAACAAAAAGTCTGGCACCTACCATTAGCTTACATGGCATGGTGTCCGACATTACCATATTTTGTCTCTGGTTGGGCTCAACATTAGGATAATAGGACTGAATAGGATATCGGGTAATGATGCCAGTGATACAATATCGCAGTAGCGCAGCACTATAAAGCCACCACCATTAATGCGCATTGTCACAAGTTGGTGCGCATCCTTATACGACCTCAGACGTGGCTAGAACGTAAAATAAAGAACAGCGACCAGCCTATCCTGAAGCATGAGGAAGGCTAGATAAAGGATTCACCTGGTACTCGCAGTCGCAGTACACAGGTGAATACCAACCCTATATAAAAATGGTTGAAAAAGCGGGTTAATGAAATGAGAGCCTAATTTCACAATCTAAGAAGCAACATTTATTCTTTGTAGATGTCTTCATATTTACCCGCTACCTTTGAGTTGGAAAATATAATAAAATAGCTAGTTTAATATGATTTAAAATTGAAATTGACGGCGTTCTAGCGCCGCCATCTTGTCTTTTTGCATTCTCTCCCATTTCACCACATCTGTGCCTATATGGGTAGCCTTTTGATACTGGAGCCACAGTTTCTAGTTCATGTTCCATACTAACCCTATTTTCGCCCGTATTTACACTACGTTGTCCTTCACCCGTGTATTACAAGTACCGGGTGAATCTTTTATCTAGAGGAAGGCATGGACGGGGACATGACAGGAGGGTCAGAGTGGAGAGCACCGATCACTGCCGAGGTGCACTATGGGTGTGGGCCGGCGGTGTGGCCGGGCCGTTAGTAAACAATAGCAAACAGTAGCGCATTTTCTGCTTGCACATACCGGAACCAGTTACAGCAGCCGCCGCCACTACTACTACCGCCAATGCCACCAGTGCCATCAACACCACCAAGCCACCAATGAAATCAACATCATCGATGCCATCAGCACCACCAATGCCATCAACATCATCAATGCCATCAGCACCACCAATGCCACGAAACCATCAACATCACCAATGCCATCAACACTACCAATACCACCAAACCACCAATGACATCAACATCACCAATAACATCAACATCACCAATGCCATCAACATCATCAATGCCATCAGTACCACCAATGCCACCAAACCATCAACATCACCAATGCCATCAACACTACCAATACCACCAAACCACCAATTTCATCAACATCACCAATGACATCAACATCACCAAAGCCATCAAGATCATCAACGCCATCAACATCACCAATGCCACCAAACCATCAACATCACCAATGCCATGAACACTACCAATACCACCAAACCACCAATTACATCAACATCGCCAATGACATCAACATCACCAATGCCATCAAACCACTAAAGGCATCAACATCACCAAAGGCATCAACATCACCAATGACATCAACAGCATCAATGCCATCAACAGCATCAATCCCATCAACATCACCAATGCCACCAAGACCACCAAACAACCAATGACATCAACATTACCAATGCCACCAATACCACCAAACAACCAATGACATCAACATCACCAATGACATCAACATCACCAATGCCATCAACATCATCAATGCCATCAATGCCATCGTGCCATCAATACCACCAGTGCCACCAAAACCACCGAGACACCAATGACATCAACACCATCAATGCCATCAATACAACCAATTCTACCAATACCACCAAACAACCAATAATATCAACATCATCAATAACATCAACACCACCAATGCTAATGCCTCCAACTCCATTAATGTCACCAACACTACAACTTACAAATACAGTTGCTACAACATTACTCAAAGCTGTCAATTCAACCAAATCCACCGCCTCCGATGCTGCCAATGCAAGCTAGTGCTAACTCTGCCAGCCACTGCCAAATCTGCCAACATTGCTAATTCTGCCAACAATACCAACTCCAGCACCAATGCTACCAGTACCACCGACACTGCTGCCACCAGCGCCACCAATTCGTCGGCATCACGTGACTTGGAGGCAGCAGCGGCGGCGTTCCTGTCTGCCGGGTTTTCTCTCCAGCCAGCCACGGGGGGGGGGGGGGGGGGGGGGGGGGGGGCGTGGCAGCAGTCTGGTTTTTGATGCGTTCACGGTTAGGGACGGCCGTCTGATTGGTACAAAGCTGCGCACACACGGGCTGCAGGCCGGCCGGGTGGTACTGCGTCGTGCACACAGCGCCGCCCCTGTTTGTACAGTTAGGGGTAGTGCGCGTACTGGCCACCAGGGCAGCGCGGCGAGCTGCAATATTGAGCGGCATTGTCAATACGCGTCGATAGAGGCCGTGTGTATGGAGAGTGAGAGTGACGGGGCATGTGTATGGGTGTATTGGTGTATTGGTGTGTGGGTGTATGGATGTATGGGTGTATGGGTGTATGGGTGTATTGGTGTATGGGTGTATTGGTGTATTGGTGTATTGGTGTATGGGTGTATGGGTGTATGGGTGTGTGGGTGTCTGGGTGTATGGGTGTATGGGTGTATGGGTGTATGGGTGTATGGGAGTATTGGTGTGTGGGTGTGTTGGTGTGTGGGTGCATGGGTGTATGGGTGTATGGGTGTATGGGGCACTAAGTGGGCGTCGTGGGGAGATGCGGGGTGGGATCGGGGCGGCGGGAGGCGAGTCGCGACTGGGAAGTGGGGCGGTGATGGGGAGCGGGGAAGTGGGACTGGATCGGGAAGGGCGGGGAAGTGGGGCGGGACAGTGGGGTTGGGGGAAGGGACAAAGAAAGAAGGGTACAGGTCAGCCAGGACGGGGCGGGGTGGTGCGGGGCGGGGCGGGGCGAGGCAGGGCGGGGCGTGGCGGGGCGGGGCGGGCGGGGCGTGGCGGGGCGGGGCGGGGCTCGGCGGGGCTCGGCGGGGCGGGCGTGGCGTGGCGGGGCGTGGCGGGGCGTGGCGGGGCGGGAGAGGGCAAAGGGCAGGGAGACATAGCGGGGCAGGATGGGGCAGGGCCAGTGAGGGGAAAGACGGGAAGGGAGGGGCCCAGAGGCTTGGGCCCTGCAGCTCCTGGCGACCCCGGGCGACTCCCGGCGACTCCCGCCCTCATCACATCCGGTGCGATCACTGCCCTCACCCCCCGCCCCCCGCCCCATCTCCCCTGTGGCTTTATTATTGTTCCGTCGATGTGGCGGACACTGCGGGGGCAGCTGCGGCACCAAATGGGGATGGATTGTGTAAAGAATTGGCAGCAGGCGCTCGATATGTCACGTTGCGATTGACACCAGATCTGCCGCCCTCACCCAGCCCTCACCCAGCCTCGATACCCCCATGCCTGGTACCACATAGGCTTAGAGAAAGACGAGCGCTTACTCACTCTCGCCTAAGAACAGACATCCAGACTGGCGATTTGCGATTGCTGAATGTCAACTGTGGCGAGAGTTGTTCAATCTCGTTAGCATCCCTTTAGTATCTTATTATTATTATTATTATTATTGTTATCACCCTTACTATTATTTATTGTTATTATTAATTTAATTCGAATAAACAAGAAACGTGTAGTAATGGTTGAGATCAATTCTCAGGCTAGTCCGTCCTGAAGTAAAATTGAATGAAGAAAAAGATCAATACTGAACTGGCTACAGCTAACCCACTAACATACTAACTTCCTTCATAATCTACTAAGTACCTGCTACACGACCTATTTAGAATGTGATGTAAATGGCTGGAAGGCCAGTGCCTCGGCGCTGAAAAAAAAGCATATTCTGATGAATCAACTGTTTTACTCAAAAAAACTTTAACCGATGACCCAATTCCATTGGTAGTGACCGATATCATATATACTTATATAGTGAGATGAGGGAAGCCTACATTAATATTTTATTGATTGTACTAAGTCTATATCAATTGGATTTTAAGTCTTATGATATGGGTCTAGGTATAGAGAAAAAAAGAATTGTCTTCGTTATTTGTTGCCTTCACCTAATCGTAGTTGGAAACTCGCATAGTATATGTCCTAGCAATATCTAGGATGGGTACCGACAGAACGCACTCATGGTGACTTTATAGTGCTTCCCCCACTGGGAGAGGGATCAGCAGCACTATGACCCAATACCCCACTCACTCGCATTATTCTAGTACTGAACAAACCAGTCCTTTCGTTATCCTAGTAATATCAAGCGCCAGGCTAGATTCATTTTGTAAGCCATCGGTTGGATTCGGCCGGGATTCGAACCCACGACCTTCCAGAAAGGACACCAGAGTTGTTGCCGACTACCAGTTGTATAGCAACAAGCTAAATTAGGGCAGTGACTAGTGACCAAGTTAGTACCTGCCAGTAATGACACCTGCTAATGGCATCGGTATTTGTCGACTGTGACGCCATCTCAGTTGACTCTAAACGCGCATGCGTAGGCCTACTGTGGAAGGTGCTGACTCGCCAAGTCGAGCTGCTCTAGATTGTTCGCCTGCCACCACGATAAACCCACGTAAATACCGACTCAGCTATCTGACTACAAGACATAAGGATAAAACAGTTTTAGTGGGATTTACACAAAGTAATTCTAGTCTACTCCGCCTCCACACTTGAATTGTGATCTCTAACTCCTCTGGTGAGAAACTAAATACAATTATGCATTGAGTACATAGCTATGACTGCATGCATCGATCAGTTGAAATAACTAATGGTCAATATCACACCTGTTCTCGTTTGATCACTGATGTTAAGCAACTTGTCAGTACTTAAGCCTCGTCAATACTTGGACAAAATGACCAGATGGGGAACGCTGAAGTACCGGAGACAGGCCTATAACCTCCCAAATCAGGAGCGGATAGGAAATATAGGGATTTATGGGAGAAACAGACGACATTTAGCAAATTTGGACGGCGCAGAACGCTGCATGCCGTCGGCTGGTACGGTGCCACAACGAGGCGTGCAGAGAGGCCGTACGTAGTAAGGGAACAGTGTCTAGACCGGGCTGGGAGGTTTAGCGTGAATAAATTATAGCAATAAGGGTTTCTCCACCAAAGGTCTCTCTCCCTTTGTCCCTACTCGTGCGGCATATCTACGCTGATCAAGAACAATGCTGCATGTTCAAATCACCAGCGCAGACCACGATGATGATCGTGATGATGAGGACGATGATGATCATGATGACAACGATGATGAGTAAATTTGCACTATTCATTTTTTTAAATATAAATGTAATCGTAATGTTTGTTTCATCAGGTGAGTAAGGATAATTATCGTAGATAGTAGTATAATTATTATATAGTATATAAGGTATATGTCCCAATAGATACACACTGCACGAGTGCAGATACATGGATGCACGTTTATTCAAAGGTAAAGAACTTCATGGATTTTGTTTTTGCCGTGCCTCTGAAATAAGGTGGGATTGTCTTATTTTATGTGCATTCAGTCTGAATATGATCATAAATTTGTGTGTGCTTTCAATCTTCAAATGGGGTATGTGCTTTTATTGGGTAGCGTGCTTCTATTGGGACATATACGGGAGTATATATTAGATAATATGCATTATATAGTATATAGTATATATTATGTAGTAAGCATAATATATACATCGGACGCGGTGGCCGAATCGATAGAGGGCAGACTTCCCATGCGGAAGGTCGAGAGTTCGAATTCCAGCCGAGTCAAACCAATGACTTGCAAAATTAATACTTGTTGTTACCTAAAACTGAAGGCATCTATGTGTCTTGAAAATGTGTGTTGCAGAAACCGCCAGCCAGCCTTACAAAATCCGGCAGAAATCAGCATTTTCTGGTTCAGGGATCCGGATTATGCTAGGTTGGAAATTACTTTTCTTCCCCTTTCAATCTGGTACAATGGGCAATCCTGCTCAGTGGACCCATTTGCAGTTTGGGCTATTTTCCATTCCAGCCAGTGGTCCACAACTGGTTCATCAAAGGCTGTGGTATGTTCTGTTATGTCTGTGGAAATGTGCATATAAAAGACCCCTTGCTGCTTATCGGAAAGAGTAGCATTTGTGGCGGCAGTGGGTTTCCTCCAAAGAAATATGTCAGAATGACCATATGTTTGATGTCCAATAGCTGATGATACGAAAATCAATGTGCTCTAGAATGTCATTAAATAAAACAAGCTTTACTTTTCTTTTGGTACAGTGGGAGCCTAGGTGGTGTGAAGGTTAACACATTGGCCCGGAATGCAAGATATCTGGGTTCGATTCCCGCTCTAGGCACAATATTTCCCAGTTTCATCACCCAGACGAAATACATGAGGGAGGGTTCAATAATCATTACATTGATTAATAAACTCGAGACAAAGTTGGTACATGCTTTCAGAGTTGACACCAGGCGCAGTGGCCGAATCGGTAGAATGCGGGCCTCACGTGTGGGAGATCCAGAGTTTGGTTCCTGGTCGAGTCAAACCAATGACTTATAAAATTGATACTTGTCGCTTCCTAGGCTGGTGCTTGGCATTAATAGGATAGTGCAAGGACCGGTCAGCTCAATGTTAGGATAACCTAACTGAGTGGGATATCGGATCATGGTGCTGGTGGCCTGATTTCCCAATTGGGCAGAACTATAAAATTGCCATGAGTGCACACTGTCACAAGTTGATGCCTGATATGACCTTAGATGTTGCCAGGACGTAAACCTCCAACAACCAACCAACCAAGCCAGAGTTGACCTGCAACCTGAGTTTCAGTTGCGTGCTCATGCTCCGCAGAAATCGTCAACCCGGAATAAAACTGGTAAGTCGTGTAAAAGGCCTGGGATGGGAAGTGGAGGTTGGGGGCTGGTAGCCGCAGTGACTGCACTGGTCTCCGGTAGGAGGCTAAGTTGTGCATGATTGACGCCCATGTACCATGGTTCATACGGCGATCCAGTTTGCACGCCCATGTCAGAACAAACCAGCAACCCAGAGTCACGCACAGAACCAACCGAAACGAGAGTGCCCACGAGATTTGCCCGATCAATCTCCCCCCGCCCCCGGTTCAGTGTTGCCAACATGTCATTCTTATTGTACCCTTGTTTCCATGAACCTGCGACGTAGGGGTCTGATTGCTTTCTCTGCCTGGGGTCGTGGGTTCGAAGCCCCGCCTAAATAATAAGTTATTTTAAAAGAATTGGTAGTTCGCACTAGGTTGCCTGGCAGTGGCATTAATTAAAGTTGTATAGTCTGCTGGTTTTGAGTATTTGCTATATTTCGAGAGAACTATATGACGTTGATCGTTATAATCTACCTTATTTTAGTTTGAAGTAAGTTTTATTATAACTGGCTAACTTGGAATATATTTGATGTAAACCAATGAAAAAATAATACATATGTGCATAACTTATATATACATATACATATATATATATACATATACATTGTTGCATCTCTGGAAAATCACCCCTTGGGGAATTTATGCACGTTACTACCTGTTTGTGGTTAAATAAAACTCAACCCATACATATTATATAATATATATATATATTATATATATATTTATATTAATATATATATAATATTATATATAATATTTTATATATTATATATAATATATTGTATATAATATATTATATATAATATTATAATATATATAATATAATATAATATACATATATAATATATAATATATATAATATGTATATATAATATATATTATATATATAATATATATATATAATATATATAATATATATATAATATTGTCCACAGTCCTATGTGGTTGTGTACTATGGTATGTGGGTAATGCAGTACCTATCTGCTAAAATACCTCAGGGGGCTTGATGCCCCTACCTTGCAAAGTTATAAACCACTGCCTTGTGGTATAGGTTCTTGATAGAACCAAAGGCTAAGGGAGCAAACTCTAACAGAAAACCATGCTTCAGTGGCAGCATTAAGGGCGTTGATGAATGGAACTCCCAACATCTCCCAGCCAGCCACTGCAGGGACAAATAATTTGCGCCTGTCTTGACGTGTTCTTGCCAGTGTGAGACCTCTATTTGCTCCCCGAGAGAGTGCTGCTAGTGACTTGCAAAAGCCAGCAGCACTTCAACGCAAGCAGCTTTTGTGAAATGCACAACTGCACGAAAAGCGGCGGTTAAGAAATAAAAGCAGTCTTTGTCGCATTGCGACCGACAGCATGATGATGAATATATATATAATGTATATATAATATATATATATATATATATAAAGTGTGGCTACGTAGGGAAGGAAGGATAGAGACGCGTGTTGGGTCGGACACTTTTATTGAGCGTCTGGGCAAGCGAGATAACAGGCCAAAGGAGAAGCCTAAGCGAATCCCCCCAACCCAACACGCGACTCATCCGAGCAGAGGGCCGCGACCACCCTCAAATCGTTCACTATACGAGTCCCCAGGGGGGTCTGCAGGTAGCTATACACTGTCTCGGAGGCCCAATCGCCTCTAGCCTTCAACTCCTCGATTGTGGCCCCACACATAGCAAGAAAGGTGCAACCCCCCCGTCTAAGGGAGTGGGAGGAGAGGGTGGACGCGTCAAGCCCAGCCCTAGTGGCAAATATCCTTAAGGTCTCCTGGTAAACGTGGTACGAGAGGGGACAGGAGAGACCGTCCGAGCATGGGATCCGGAAGGCGGGCTCAGATGGGTCCGCCCGGATTTGCGCGAAGTGTCTCTCCGTCCAATGCACTGCACAGACATCGGTGTCGCAGCACCTGGCAATTGGGATCTCGAGCACCCGTTCAGAGAATTGGATGGTCTTGGACCGTCGGACGGTCAGGAGCATCCCCCAGTCGTAGAAAACAAAGTCAGACCTACGAAGGGTAGAGTCTGACCTGGTCACTTGCGACTTCCGCAGGAGACCTCTGAAGGAGCATAGAATGGCCGCCCTCCATGCAACGTGGCCTGGATTATTAGTTAGGAGCGCGAAAATTCTTCGCAGCATGTGTGGAAGCATCGGCATCGCCCGACGAGGTGCATCACCCTTGACCCGACGGATTCCTTTTAGAGTGGAGGCCAAAACGAAACCCTTGTAGTCAATAGGCGGCTCCCCGTTTTGCCTCAGGAAATAGCTCAGGCCGCTCAGGTAATTTAGGATCGACCGATACTTAAGGGAGCGGGCGAGCCAAGTAGCATAGAGGGCGACCTGCTCGCAGGAACAGGGGATGGGGGCCCTAGATGAGTTAAATGACTCAACATAAGCTAAATATTTTTGAACCTGAAGTCGCCTTGCGATGGCCGAGTTCTTTGCGTAATACTGGCGCTGATATCCCATCTGTTCCTCCTTTAGCGCCGATATCCCTGCAACAAACAAACGAGGCATCAAAGACGTGGCCACAGCATAGTGCACCAGCGACGTCAGCTGTCCTAATCCTGTCCACGCTGTCATACTGATTCAATCTACTGAGAGCGTCACAGATAACATTAAGGCTGCTACGTATATAAACGGAGTCAAATACAAAGTTATTCTCAACCGCAAGCCAAAATAGCCTGCGGAGAAAAAACATGATGCCTTTACATCTCGACCTGCCCGTGTTCAGTGCTGCCTGAACCACAGCACTATCAGTCACGAGCATGACGGTGCTGTCGGCCCAGCCAGCACCCCAACGAAGGCAGGCCGCATAGACAGCCCACATCTCCTGGACATTAATGTGTGATGTACCGACGTTAGGAGGGGGGATGACATGGTGGTGGCCGACGTAGGCCTCAAGAGTCTCGCTGGCTCCGCCCATGAAGGAGCCGACCAACCAATCGTTCCCATGGAGGGCCCCGAAACCCCATTTGGAAGCATCGCTGTATGTTGATATAACGGGGGCGAACTTCCCCAGGATCTTTGCCTTGCCGTTAAATGCGCTAGCGAAATTCAACCACCAGTCCATGTCATCCCTCACTCCCTTATTCAGACGGACTCTGTGGTAGGGCTGCTTTAGCTTGGTCATCAAGTCGTAGATGCATCTGGTAAAAGTCCTACCACCCCTAATAACCTTAGCACAGTGAGCAAGCAGGCCACCCACACGTTCCAGTTCTTTCTTGGAGGCTTTCCTCCACCCATGGAGCCTGTGTAGGACTTCCCTTGTTTTTAATAACTTATCATGAGGAAGGCTGAGCTCCAGACTCACGGAGTCAACATCGATGTCATCTGGCCCCGCTCGACCTCGCGCCTGGTACCACCGACGACACAAAAGTCGTCCAAGTAGTTCACTACCCAGTCAAGGCCCTCGCGAACGCAGCACCTAACAACAAAATCCGAAATTTTGGAGAAGATGTAGGGGCTTGATGAAAGGCCCATGCTGAGGCGGTTGTCAAGAAAGTAAGCAAAGTCTCCACCAGGTCTCCTGTATCGGAGACCCTGGCGCTGCCGGTCCTCGGGGTGGATCGATACAGCCCTGTATGCGTCCTTAATATCGACGGTTCCTAGCGCATCACCCTGCTCCAACATGTCTGTAACATCCTCCAGACTTCTGTAAGAAAACTTTTGGCAGACCTGGTCAGTGAAGTTATTGACAGAAACCTCCGAGGGCATACTGCAATCGATGATGACCCGCCCACCGCCGTCGTCCTTAGGGACGACAAATGCATCGTGGGTACAAGCTGCGGGCACATCGATGGTGGAGATGACACCATCACGCTCCTCGTTCCGAAACTTCCTGTCAATAATGTCACCCTCCCAGGCTGACTTACCGGGAGTCTTCATTGGAGTGTAACTCACCGCGCACCCGGGATTAACCACCCGGAAACCGAAAGTAACTCCGATCATAATATCTAACCAATCGGGATCAGTGTCGCCCCGCAAAAATAGCTCGGCGAAGACTCTACAGGGTCAAAGCTGAGTAGCGACACCGGCGATATTATGGATGCACCCACAGGAGCCAACCACACAATCATTTGTGACCTCAATCGTCACGGGTGGCTCCCCCTCCCGTTCCCGAATATGAACAAGGAGGCTACTAGGATCGCCTTGCTCCACGAACAGGCGATCTCCACGACTGGCGCCAGCTGGTTGCACCCAGCGTAAACCATCACCCAATGCCCTGACTCGTAACTGGGTCTCGCTAATATTACCGAGAGCAACAGCGCCACCAACACCTGAAACATCGAAGGTAACACTCTGATTATTGTCAAGGGGGATAGAAGGATGAATGTCAGTATTTGTTATGTCAGAATCAGAATCGTCAGAGGCGTTATCGGGGTAATCAACGACAGCGACTAGAGCACTGTCCAGATCGGCTGTCTGGCAACCAACGTCCTTGGATCGCCTAACCTTCGAACGTCAGTCTTTACACTTAGATCGGGTGTGTCCCTTGGAGCCACATAGAGAGCAAGCATAGGAGAAACGACAGTCTGAGCGAACGCATCCATTGTCCCCGTTCCATGCATAGCATGCCCTATGCGCTGCTCTGGCCGGTGAACGCTTCCCCGCACTGTGGTTCCCGTTTGCGGCCTTCTTCGTCTTCATATTATGAGGACCGTATTGCTCGATGCTTTCGTCTTGGTGCATCTTGGAGAAGGCCGCAAACCCGACGGTCTCACCCAGCTTGCGGATAGCAAGTATGTGGTCCACATGTGCAATGTCCTTGTAATGGTCATCCCTGGCTCTTGACAAGATAAAAGATAAAGCTGACGTGTTCAATGAAAGACCTGTAGTCTGCTATCATCAGGCAGGGGATGTCCAGGCACCATTGAGAGGAAGCCTTCACCAGTTCATGAGCGTTCATTTTCCGCACGTCCTTCCCCTGCCCGTATTTCCTGAGAGACCACTTACTTCTCCTGCGTCTAGACGAGCTGCCGTCGCTGCTCGACCTAGAAGAGCGCCTTCTCCGCCTGCTCGACCCTCTCGACCGTCGATGTGAGTGCCCGAAGGTCGAGTGTCCATCATCACGGTCGGATACTCGCATCCAGGATGGAGGACGCAGGGTAACGTCCGTCGTCCATTTTCGGTCTTCCGCGTGTGGCGTGTCGTCCCTTTTTGCGTGCCGAGTTGAAGTACGATATGTGTTGGTGGTGGCAGGGTCGGCGCCCCGACGTCCGTCGTCCACTGCCGCGGTCGTCCGGCGCCTGGTTCGTCGTCTCTCCCGCTCCTCCTTCAATGCCTCCAGTTCGTCTTCCAAGTCGGTTACACGCATCTCGGCCTTGATGGTGTCGATCGCCTCCCTCGCGTTCCGCTCCCAGTCATCCAGTGATAGAGTCGAGATGGCTGAAGTAGTCGAGTCCATGTCGACGCTATCAGAATGCTCTGCTGCCGGTCTCGTATTTTTCGATGACGCTTTACCGCTGCGCGTCGACATGCTACTTTGGGCCAGTGCGTCGATACTTTTGCGTGCGCAAGTTACCTGGTCATGATTGTGTGTAGAACCGCAGTCAGTGCAGTAACCTGCACCTGGCATCTTAAGCCCTAAAGCAGCCATACTATGGTACGCTCCATTAAGCGGATTAAGGCCTAAGCGGTTAAGCGGTTTAGGGAAGTACCCATATCGTTGAGAGCTGTGACGTCTGCATAACGGCCGTTATTTCAAATGAACTATAACTTACTGTAGCCTATACCTAGAGCATTTTCAATATTATCGACAGTCATGTTTCTTGCAAATTGATATGGTCAAAATACTAACGAATGCAGTAAGTCAATGAATCAATGTTTGAACAACTCGACTTGGTTAGTCGACAGGGATTCAATGTCATGTTTAAGCGAGCAATTAAGCATATCTGCACTCTGGACTCCTCTCGTCGATCTGCGTCGATTGTGCAGCTCCAACACGCCGCAGTTTGAAATCCAGTGAGGTAGTGACTTGCCCAGGCGGATTGGTGAGAAAGGCGCCTGGTGGTGGCGCTAGTAGTAGGCAACCGGGGCAAATCCGGGCAAGTCAACGATTGAACAATAGCAATATCGAAGTAACATAATGGAATAAAT